>JAODAC010041190.1:0-11850 GCA_027575185.1 Mimaenictus wilsoni | reverse complement strand
ATTGAAACACACACACACACACACATTGAAAAACACACACATATATACATGCACACACACACACACACACACACACATTGAAACACACACACACACACACACATTGAAAAACACACACATATATACATGCACACACACACACACACACACACACACATTGAAACACACACACACACACACACACACACACACACACACATAGCCAACCAAGCGACAAACACCTGCCGGTTATATTCATATGCTGGTATTATAATTTTTTATTTCTATTCCATTGCAATTGTAATTCCAACTTTATTATTGACAACAAAAAAAACACAAACAACAAACTGTAATTATTCTCACATCATTAGCGTCGGCTAATTAACTTTCCTTTTTGCCGTTGTGGAATTCCTTCCTGGTATTGATAGTATTTGATAGTATTTGATACATTAAGATATATTAACATATTAAGTTATTATAAGGTATGCGCCAAAACAAATCGAAGTGGTAGAAAGCCGGAATAAGTGCGTTGCCGACCCCTGGATGAAGTAATAGCAGATGCTACGTTCTCAGCACTAAATGAGTTGATGTTAAACACATTTGCCGACCCCTGAAAAACGTGACACTCTGAAAAAATTACTTTTGACCGAAAATGTAAACCTTTAAAATACAAATACCAAAAGTATATTATCACTAATTATTTGAAAAGTTGGTTGTCGACCCCTGATTTGAAAAAGAAAACACGAAAAAAAAACGCACGACCCTTGCTATGAACATTTTTTACATTGAAGAAGTATCATGTGAAATATGCATTATATTATCATAAGAAATGATAAAGCACCTGATAAATAAATGATTATAGCACCTGACAAAAATGTGACAATGCGTTATCGCTCTTAAAGTAAAGTGATTTAAGCCACGCCTCAAATTAAAGTGACTTAAGTTAGTTTTTCGGTAAAGTTTTATAAATCCTTTTATGTATTCAAATGTAACGATGAAATGAAATTTTGGGGTATCATGTCAACATGTACAAGTTACGTGCAAACGCATCTGTCGGCTGCGCATGGCACGCGCATGCGCTACGTGACACGCAGTTGCTGGCAGCGGCGTGGCGTGCACACGCACCGCCTATTGTGACCACATCAGTGCACAAAACCTCGCTCTGCTATGAAACTATCATGAACCCATTATAAAACTTGTTTGTCTAGAACTACATCATCTACCAGTACTGTTATAATCAGCCATAGGTTATGTAGATCATAACTATAATCGACATTGTTAATATAATCTATAAATTATACGACAGAAAAAAAAGAATTGAATATACCGAATGATCATAGTAGTCGATACTCTCGGCAAATAAAAAAATTGAAGATCGTTACGTCTCATCTGATGATGCTGTCTATAAACGTCGCCATTATTTTTATTTAATCAACAACCTTTTTCTACCACATAGTGGTAGGTCTCGCTACTGACGGTACACTGCTCTAAGACTCTAAGTGCATATGGGTTTTCGCGTTTTTACCGCCAAAGCAGGAGGTCGCGGACGGCGCCATAGCCGCTTGTTGAGTGGGAAAATCAAGTGGTTACCCATCCAACGCCTAGGCTACGTCCGACGTTGCTTAACTGCAGTGATCTAACGAGCACCGAGCTCCACAACGCGGCGAGCCGCCGCTACTGATGGTAGTAATAGTTGAAAATTACGAAAAAGTTTGTAGGCCCTTCTTTTTATCCTGGAGTAGAATGGAAGATACTTCCTCTGTCTAATGCGCTTAGAAAAGAAGATACAGAAAGGAACAAAGAAGAAGAATTGGATGAAAATCGAATAATAACCAAGATTTAAAATTAAGATAAAAGAAAAAACAAAGAAAACCTTGAATAACACGCTGATTCACTGCGCCTAATTTGAATCCCCTTGACAGATAGAGGGCGCAGCGATCACGGAACGTCTCATGTTGTTTACGCACTCGTCGTGAAGTCGGACAAGAAGACAGGCGCGAAGTAATTACGCTCCCGCCAATCCACTCGCTTACTTGTGTTTATGACGCAATTTTGACACCTCATAAACAAGTCCTCAACTCGACTCCACTGCCTTCGGCGCCCTCCTTCCCACCCTGCACCTGCTTTCCACTGCTTTCGGCACTGCGCCATTTTCGCCGAATAAATTAATACGTAATCGGATAATCAGCAAATTTAATCATGCGACCTGAAATTTGAACAGCGATGCTGAAATTTTAACTCTTAACTTTGCTACGCCGACACGTGTTATTAATTCATTGCTGACCTACATACAATGTGTTTAAAGCTACTCAAATTTTTTTGCTACTCAATTTTTTTTTTTAAGATTTAATAATAGGAATGAATTTGTGAAAATAATGGCAAGCACTTTAACAAACCCATCAATTATTGAATAGGAGATATATTATTCTCTGGTAAGTTGAATAGGTTGAAGGTAGAAGGTAGAAGGGAAAAGAAAAATAGGAAAGAGGAAAATCGTTCAGGCTCGCCACACGAAGACCATGCATAATAGATTCGTAAAGTGGCACGTAAAATGCTGGCAAAGAAAGCATCGGTAATAAGTTCTAGCGTCAGACACCGGTAATTTTATCACTACGGTTATAACTATTTCGATTTTCCGATTTTGAAGAAATTCGAGCGAAATCCGTAAGAAACGAATGAAAATGTATTTATTTATTTATTTATTTTTATTTAAATGTAATTAGCCAAGTAGTTTGAAATAGCAGTGATATGGTCGATGACTATTGTCCGCAAGGTCCCGAATTCGATTCTCGGTGGATATTGTTAGTAAAATGTATTCTTTTTCTTATCAATAGTGTTTGTTGGGTTGCCTAAGGTGTACGACGCTTGTAGCTTGTACCTGGTAACTTAAGTTTGTTTCAACTGTTGCGCGATGATGTTGGGGGTACCCTAAGGAGTCTACCCCGAAACCCCGAAAATTTATTGCCCCTTTTGACTTTTCAAATACGGTTGACCACACCTTCATTGTTAAACTAATCGTTTACAACACCGAAAAAACAATGTATGCACCGGGTGTTGCAAACCCGATTTTTCTACCTGGCCGCGCTATTAAAAGAGAGGTTGTCCATCGCGTTCACTTTCACTACCATCCGGTATTGAACAGTTCGTCCCTTCGTCCGAGCTGATGTATTTATTTGGAATTTATTTGAATTAACCAAGTAGTTTGAAATAGCAGTGATATGGTCGATGACTATTGTCCGCAAGGTCCCGAATTCGATTCTCGGTGGATATTGTTAGTAAAGTGGACTCTTCTTCTTATCCATAGGGTTTGTTGGGTTGCCTAAGGTGTACGATGCTTGTAGCGCCTGGTAACTTAAGTTTGTTTCAATTGTTGCGCGATGATGTTGGGGGTATCCTAAGGACTCTACCCCGAAACCCCGAAAATTTATTGCCCTTTTTGACTTTTCAAATACGATTGACCGCACCTTCATTGTTAAACTAATCGATTACAACACCGAAAAAATAATATATGCACCGGGTGTTGTAAACTCGATTTTATTTTCGAAATAAAAAAATTGAAGATCGTTACGTCTCATCTGATGATGCTGTCTATAAACGTCGCCATTATTTTTATTTAATCAACAGCCTTTTTCTACCACATAGTGGTAGGCCTCGTTACTGATGGTACATTGCTCTAGGACTCTTGTGCATATGGGTTTTACCGGGGACCGTTGCAGGCGAACTCCCAACCTTCGTTCGCGTTTTTACCGCCAAGTCAGCGGCGCCACAGCCGCTTGTTGAGTGGGGAGACCAAGTGGTCACCCATCCAACGCGTAACTACGTCCGACGTTGCTTAACTGCAGTGATCTAACAAGTATCCAGCTTCACAACGCGGCAAGCCGCCATTAATTAAATTGTTGATATTGTATTAACACGGTGACAACACGTTGCGCTAAATTTCGCCTGCCACAAATTGGGCAACATTAAACCTCATTAATATTCATGTGCGATTAATTTAGATGAATGTTTAAGCATACTGCCACGATGGCAGCGAGTAATGTATAGACGAAATGCCAGGCTTGCGATGCTCGATGTTAATTGATGGATTAATAACTAATTTATATACGCCAATAGACAACAATTACAACTATAACTAATCATCATTAGAATCGGTCTTGGGTACAAGCGGAGGCAACTATTTTCAAACCAGGGGTCGGCAACAGATTTATGTACATTGTTGCCGTCTTTTGCCGACAGGAAACGCCATCTGTGTGCGAAGGCGAAAAAGACACAAATTCATGGATAACTATGGAGTAATTACATCGCGTCCGGCTTTGGAAATATTTGTGAAAAACAATTCATCGACAAAATAGAATGATTTTGTAGATACGTATATAAGCCGACGATCTTCAGTAAAAACTCTCTCGAATCTTTCTAATCTCAGTACCGTCAACAACTTTCCTTTTTTAACCTTATTTCTTAATGAAGGACGAATACAAAGTGAAGCGCAGCACCTCGGTATAAGCACTGCTATATTCTCTTTCGTTCGTTTTTATACGATAGACACTCGCGTTACTCTTTGAAAATGGTGTAGCTTAGGTGGAATAAAAACATACTCGAACCTTCAAAACGTATATTACAGCACGACCTTCCGTTTCAACCACCAACACGAGAGAGAGAGAGAGAGAGCTTCTCCCGCGCGTCATACCATCAAGCTCGCCCACAAGCTCCCCCTACCTTCGTACCCAAAACCACGCGCATAACTTGTCCGCAACCAACATTACATCTTTGACAATATAATTGCCTCCAAACACAAATAAAATAAAGCAGATAAGTACTTCTTATTGACGATTCGCCATTGTAAACGTACGAAGCCACACAAGTTGCCTAGTACTCGAATTTGAATCCCTCATACATCTATTGCTACTACTTACACTTCTTCAATTTGCAAATAATCCACTTTTTTTTTTTCTCTGGTAGACTCACTTCTTATCGGTGTTTCCTCCTATGTTCCCGTTTATTCCTGCCACTTCCATTGCAGAAATTGTCGAATTGCTTAGATAATTTGGCAGACAATCTTGAGTAACTCTAAATATAAAGTAGCATAAAAAATTTTAATTGTGTGAATTTTTAAGTGTGCATTTATTAATAATAAATTCACAGTTGTGGGTAGCCCATTTCGGGGACTCGAACCCATCCTCCTAGGTGGACCTATTTTCAATATTTCGTTGCATTATCATATCAAGAAAATGATTCTTCTCTCTTCCTCCTTTCTCATCACTCTTCTTCCAATCGATTTCTTCAAACCTCTTACAATTTACCATTCTTTCATTCTTCCCCCCCTCTCCCTCCTTCAGCCCAATTCAATTTCGAAATGAAACCCATCCAACCAACTCAATTTCAATATTATATTCCGTCTTTTTATTGACAAAAGAAGTAATTATTCGCCACGTGTCCAGAAGTAAATAAAATCTCAATTTCCCAAAAACCTATTTATTTTTCCGCCTTTCACGAACCTTTCCTTGCTCGTTTAACTTCGCATTTCGCATATCAAACAAGCAGGGCAACAACGCATTTGTCATGCAGTTATCCTGCCTCCACGTGGCATCAGCAAGCCGGAAAAACCCTCCAAACACACACACACACACAGAAGGCAAACGCAAATATTTGTCGCAAGTTTGATTAGCCCAAAATGGGCAGCAGGATACGCAGAGCTTGGAAAAAACAACCGAAATAAATAACACACACACACACACACACATGTACACACACACACACACACACACACACACACACACACACTGACACTGACACACGTATATTTTCCTCGAAATAATAAAAGGAGCATTTTTATGTCGACGAGAACATATTTCCATGTAAAATCCACTCGATTGCGCAATTCAAGGTTGCCAAGGTCAACACACTTTTCCCCTATAATTTTCCCGCCACTTGCCTGGGAAACTCCATATGCTTCGAGGGGCAGTGGCCTTTGCGTATATACAGTGTGTGTGTTCGCGCCATCGGCGTTTTTGGGGGATTTTTGTTTGTGTGATATTTAAGTTGGTAGTGCCGACGCTTAAGTCGCACATGCTCACCGACCCCTTCCCCTATTGCCTGCCAAATTGGCGCTTCTTGTATCGAACCTTTGTAAATAAAGTCAGGTTTTATCCAGCATTGCACCGAGTAAGTACGTTTTTAACCTCGCCTGTCGACGTTCCTCGAATCTAGTAGTTTCGTATATTTTACGTGTTTATTTCGCTGGTGAACTCGCCAAAGCCCGCGACCTTACAAATCTCGAGGTAATAATTTTAAGACAAGATGCTTATGCGCATTTACAGTGTGTTCACAAAAAAAAAATAGAATACGATAGAGTTCCCTATTTCAAATCATCTTAGCGTATTTATTTTAACAAGAAAATAATTAAAAAATAAAGAACACACTGTATATAAAAAGACATTTCGTTAAATTTCACTATGTTCTGGTTTTTTTTCACTTAAGTTTTTATTTTTTGGGCAAATTCCTAATTTTTGTTGAAGTTTGAAAATTTTCTTATTGTTACTTTTCAGAAATTATACAGAAACTATGTTCGCCGAACAAAAAAGGAAATTTTGTTGAATGCGACAGAACTGTTGATGGCAAATTATATTTAGATCATTTTTGTAGAAGTAAATTTGTGAAATAAATGGAACACACTGTATAAGAACATTGACATTTGGTTAAATTACAAAAATTTTCAAATTATCTTTGCACAATCTCCTCATTCTTGTTGCAGTTTGCCCTTTTTATTTTCGATAGAGAAGAAGGAAAATTTGTGGGGACACACTGTATTTGAAAACTGACATTTGTTAATTGCCAAAATTCTTTCCAAAAATCTTTCAATTTTTTTGAAACGTTTTCTGCAAGATTATTTACAGTTTGCCCTTTTATAACAAGAACTTGCTATGCCTAATCTAAAAAATATATACAGTGCGTCCATAAAAGAAAAAAAATTAGACAATGCTACAAGACCTTCTACAAAACTAAGATTTTTTTCAAAATTCCAGGACAATTGAAACTTTAAAAAATTTAGGAACACACTGTATGTAAAAGGTTGATAATTTATCCAATAAAATTTCTTTTTCTATTTTAGTGAAAATTTACTTTATTTCTACTAAAAATTAACATCTTTGCAAAATGGATTTAACAGTGTGCGATAGCATACAGTGTGTCCAGAGAAAATGCAAATAATTAGTCGCATACAACAAGATATCCTATTCGACAAGAGTAAAATAACTATAATAAGACTTTAAAAGTCCAGCCAAGTGACGCAGTGGTATGGTCGATGACCACTGTCCATGAGGTCCCGGGTTCGATTCTCGGTGGGGATGCATATTAAAGTGAATTCTTCTTCTTATCAATAGTGTTAACCTCTAATATGACTAATTACATTGAAAAAGAATTGAATAGAGCTAATGACTATAACAGTCGATGCTCGGTAAAATCAAATAACAAAAAAAAAATAAGATTTTAAGAAAAAAAATTGAAAAAAAATGTGTGGACACACTGTATATAAAAATTGACAATTCAATTATATGGGTCTTGTAGAGTTGTGTTAGTGGGTCGCGTGGGTGAACAAGATGTTAACCACCAAGTGCGTTAACAACAACCGATCGCCACCATTGGAATTCATTTAGTAGGTCGTTTGAAGGTCAAACGAGTGCCGTCAACCCAATAGGTCAACATTTTCCACCGACGCCCCAGCGTGAGCACGAAACTGAAAATGAAGCACATCGAGACGATCGTAAGCTACTAACCTTAAAAGTACGTCGCTATATTTAGTTTTCTCTGAGAATTTGCTATCGGCTAGTGAGTTCGTTGCTAAGAAGATGTGTATAAATATTTCGTGTGTGCGAGTATCGTTGGTTGCCGTGTGGTAGATTAATGAATCAAGGTGCTGAGCTCGGCGGCTATTGCCCTCTTTCGTTTCGACACGTAATTATAGTAGGTGCGCAGGAAGGTTAGGTGCAGAGGTTGGAGGTTACGTTCGCGTGCTGTTTTCGGATAGGAAATGGTGAAATAGTAATATAACTGCTGCAAACTTGCTCATTATTATTGATGATGTATGTCATTGGTAACACGCAGGGTTATTAAAATGTATTGCTGTGCATAGACGAGTAGAAAATAGCAGGAAGTGAAAATAGATAAAATGGACAATGTACAATTGGTGGTGTGTTAAATGAAAATGTGCTTTATTGATTTGGTTAGGTAATTTTAAAATGATTTACTATGCTTTAGTTTTTTTTGTTCTTCTGCGTTTCCGGTCTTTTTCTTTTAATAATCTTTTGATTTATTTGTTTTTGAGACTTGTTTGTCCTTGGGATTTTTCATATACTTTTTCTTAAATGTATTAATTACTTCTTTTGACCATTGTTATTTCATGTTTTTCTTCGTTTATTTCTTGATTTTATTCGTTTACTACTACGTTTTCTTCGTTTCCTTGTTATTCTTCCGTTTGTTTATTATTCATATTTATCCTTTCCCCTTTGTGCGTTTATACACTACCTCAATTTTTTTTTCTGCTTTTTCTTCCGATATTGTCCCAAATACACATTTTTATATTTCATTTTTTACTTCTTTCGATTTGTTCAACTCCGGATTGTTCTTTGTTAATATTCTACACCTTCATTTACACCTTCATTTTTTTCTGCTTTTCCTTGAAAAAGACAGGACTCAGGGGGAACAGGAGAAGAAGGTGACGATGGATAGGCAGGATAGATGAAATGACTGAGTATGGATGGGGCCTTTTGTGTGTGTGGTATCAGTATATATGTAAGATCTCGCACTCCACACTTTCCCAGGTCCTGAATAAGGAAGAGCGTTGGACGATGGGCCTGCAACTCATCCCCGTAAAAAAAAAAAACAAACATATGCTAATCCACGTACGGTGAAACCCGATCAGGCGGGGTGAAAGCTAACGTATTCGGAAGGCGTAAAAACGCTATGCAATCGAAAACAGTAATACCAAACATTCAACAAAATTGTCGTTAAAACACATCTTTATCTTCTTATTCCTCCTTCCTCTCTACCTTCTTTTCTTCCTCCTTTTCACTTTCCCGTCCTTTCAGCTCGGTATTTTCCATTCTATCATCCCTTTAAGATACAAAACCAGATTATTCACCAATATACTCATACTTTATTATTCTTGCTTCCAATTTTTCATTATCCTCCTATTCTATTCATATGAAAATGAACACACACTTAAACACACCCACACTTACACACACTTAAACACACCCACATTCACACACACACACACACACACACACACACACACACACACACACACACACACACACACACACACACACACACACACACTTACACACACTTAAACACACTCACATTTACACACACTTAAACACACCCATATTTACACACACTTAAACACACCCACACTTACACACACTTAAACACACCCACACTTACACACACTTAAACACACTCACATTTACACACACTTAAACACACTCACACTTAAACACACTCACATTTACACATACACACCCTTACACATGCACACACCCACACTTATACACACACACACACACACATCCTTACACATACATACACCCACACACATACACACACACACATACACACACACACACACACACACAATCAGGCGGGGTGAAAGCTAACGTGTTCGGAAGGCGTAAAAACGCTATGCAACCGAAAACAGTAATACCAAACATTCAACTAATTTGTCGTTAAAACACATATTTACCTTCTTATTCCTCCTTCCTCTTTATCTTCTCTTCGTCCTCCTTTTCACTTTTCAGTCCTTTCAGCTCTGTATTTTCCATTTTATCATCCCTCTAAGATACAAAACCAGATTATTCACCAATATACTCATACTTTATTACTCTTCCTCCCAATTTTTCATTATCCTCCTATTCTATTCATATGAAAATGAATCTTTTACAACATTGAACATTGCTGCATCCATATATCCCAACCAAAACCTCCCCAAATAAATTTATATTCATCTCTCGCCTTCTCCTTCCTGCACCACGTTCCATCTCCTTAACGCACATCTCCTCAACTCTCCCTTACAGCATCCGGTAATTTTATTATTATTATTATTATTATTATTATTCCTTCCACCCGAAATCTTTTCTTCATCGAGACTTTATATTTTACATCCTTTGGTGTACATCCTCTGGCCAAGACCTTGCAATAACTTTCGTAATGAGAAGTTTATCTTTATTTGGCCGTCGAATATTCGCGATGCTCATGAAGATGAGGCTCCCGACAAAAAGTCGCACCGATCGAATTGCTGCGCTTCACATCATAATCAACGGTGGTGGGTGGGTGCGGGCGTGGGAGAGACTGTTTTTCTTCTGCTTCGTGCTCTTTGCACATCATGTCAAGGCTACATTTGCGCAAAAGTTGAAGAACGTCGGCGCCTATCAATTACGTTTCTTTACGTCGGAGTAAACATATTCTTGTGATTTTTTTTGACGTTGTGCTCTTTAATTTAAACAGAATTTAGTTTAGATTATCGTACACCATCAACAAGTGTAAGAAACAAAAATATGCTTCTCATGAAAATGTCCATATTTTGGGCCAAAGTATTTTTCAGGTAGTTTATGCGTTTGGTGACTTTTCGCCGTGCTATAATTTCGCAGGTTTCAAATCTAAATGTCATCTTAAATGTCATGTCATACCGATGTGAGGAGATAATCGCACTCTTCACTAGGAGCTTATAAGCTTCAATTTGCAAAGTCGCCCGTAAATTGGCATAGATAAATTGGCTAAATTCGCCTGAGGAAGAACGTTTAGTAGGTGAGACAAAATGTTCGAGACGCGACATGTAAATAAAATTACGAAAAAATAAAACAACTGCGTGTCCTTGTTCTTAAAAGATCAAAGTCTTTTTTATTTATATTCGTGTTGATTGAATTTGTTTTATTTTTTACATTTATATTTTTGTGTTAATATGTTTGTGCTTTTCAAATAACTTTATGTTGTAACATTGAAAACATTCTGGATCTCTTTCTTTTTATGTCTCTGATTCATTTATGAAGAAAATTTGAAGTAAAAAAAAGTATCAAATTTATACTTTGTATTTATCAATTCAGTATGGTTCATTTCTTGGGACTTGTTTGTTTTATAGGTTACACATTGGCGCTTACACATTGTCCGACTTTGACTTGAATGAAGAAATTTCTGTTGGTGTGATTTTTCGCGCTTTTAAGCCGTTTGCCAAGAATAATTCAAAGTTTGAACGTTTTAATTAAGGTACATACGAGTGCGCCACGAATTTAAATATGTCTCAAAAGTGCGTAAATTCAAGACGAATCGTTTAAGACAAAGAGGGCCAGCAGGACAACACGCCGTTTATTTGGCAGTTTACTTCTTACATTGAAATAATTTCCGTGTTTATTTGTTTCAGGTGAGGTATACTAATACGAAAAAGGCAGCTCTAATCTTTATATCAATAGAGAGATATAACTTTTCCAAATCTTCCAATGTGAGTAATTGTAACACACACACACACACTTACACACACCCACACTTACACACATACATACATCCACACACACATACACACACACACACACACACTTAAACACACCAACTCTTACACACATTTAAACACACCCATACTTACACACACCCACACTCAAATTTACACACCCACACTTACACACACTTAAACACACCCACATTTACACACCCACACTTACACACCCACACTTACACACCCACACTTACACACCCACACTTACACACACACACACATCCACACTTACACCCATCCACACTTACACACATCCACACTTACACACACACACACACACACACACTTACACACCCTTACACACACACACACACACACACACACACACA
>JAODAC010041168.1:0-11852 GCA_027575185.1 Mimaenictus wilsoni | reverse complement strand
ATAACATAATATATTCATGTATTTATTTATTGCATGAAAATGGCCATCGTTCAAACTAAATAACTGTTTTTGATTGAATCATGAATTGATAACTCAAAAGGAGACGACACTGTTGCGCCTTCGGATTTTAATGTAATTCGGCAAATAAATCATATAAGGCTAGAACCTAATTAAAGTAAAGAGAGAGAGAGACGAGGAAACTCTCAAGTATTGTCCCTGCAAAGGACTCTTAACATTAGATTGAAGCATTTGACAGGAGTATGTTACTCAAGATAACATTTTCGTTTATGTCAAAATCTTGTCTTGATTCCCTTCTTTTTTCTAAATTTGTGTCTAAGTTACTTCCCATTAATAAAATGTAAATTAATAAAAAGCGAGGATAAACTGTCCTATAGGTTTGCCAAGGTCTTGTTAAATACTTGCCGGCACACCAGCGCCGCACAATGGCCAATTTCGGGTAAGAAACGGGACATTAATCAATAATTCGAATTTTAAGCACATCTTTAAGATTGTCTTTATTCTATCTATTGTAAATCTATTATTGGAGCGTACTTTATTTAATTTTAGTAGTTTTGCCCTTTTTTCGTGGGGGAAGACCCCCTTATTTACTGAAAATATATATAAAGATATTTCATACGTTTTTTTCGAGGAGTTTGATTTAAGTCCCAAATTACTCACAAAAATTTGCTCTTTCAGATGATACCATAACTTTACTATTTGTTTGGGGGGGGAGGGGGGCTCTTTATAAGGTGTTATTTTTACAGGATCTCTTATGGAGTACAAACATGATTTGAATAAAATAAAAATTGGAACTGAAAATATTTCCAGGGTTCTGTGTGTAATTTGAGACCGAAATGAAAACTCTAACTGAAAAACTGACCGAAATATTTCAGGGGGACATATAAAGTTCATAGGTGATGACCTATAATGCCACATATGTGGGCCCTCCCTCGAACAAACAATTATGTGTGCAGCATCATCAGAAAGAGCATACTCTCGTAAATTTTTTAAACCCAATTCAAATTCCTCAGAACATTATTAACTGGAATTTTCCAGGATGACGTTTATACTCCATAAGAGATAATGTAAAAGTAGTGCCTTATAAAGTGGGTCCCCCCAAACAAACAATAAAGTGTATGATATCGTCTGAAAGAGCACATTTTTGTGAGTAGTTTGAGACTAAAATCAAACTCCTCCAAAAAAATTCATGAAATACGTAATATTTTCAGCAAATAAAGGGGTCATCCCCCATGAAAAAAGGGGCGAAACAACCAAAATTAAATAAAGTACACTGCAATAACAGATTTACAATAGATAGAATATAGAAAATCTTAAAAGTGTGCTTAAAATTCGAATTTTTGATTATTGTCTCTTTTTTCTACCAGAAATTAGCCATTGTGCGCCGACGAGGTCATGTCATGTCATGTCTTTATAAATCGATACAATGACATTTCGACTAATTCTAATCTGATACAAGTTACTTGGCTTAGTGTTATGCAACGCAATCTGGGTTTTAATTTAATGCTACAAATTCCCAAGAAAACCAATTTATGTACACGCTTCACAGTTCCGTATTATGACATCTGTCCTAAATCATCGGAACCGTAGATATTTTCTCTAAAGCAGTTTCCCCATTACATATTCTCGAAGAAGCTTTTGAACGTCGAATATTTTGCCGAGCAGTAATAGACGATATAGCAAAGCAAATATTTGTTTTGTATTCATTTGGGTTCGGCGCCCCTACTATATTTATGCTTTGCTATTTCGTCTATTACTGTTCGAAAAAAACTTCGAAGTGAGCCATTGCTTTAGGGAAAAAGTTTTCGGGAAAAATACCTAGGACCTCCACCAATTTACAATTAAAATTCTTAGGCGTCTGTTTATTATGAATATGATAAGAAACATTCAAACATTCCGGAAATTCTCTCAAACGCTACAAGTTTGAATTCTCATAAAAAATTTACGAACATGCGAACATACTTCCGGTTGGATATCATTAAACAAGTTCTGAAGGCAGAATTTACTATAAACCTTTAAATATTTCAAAGTAAAATTAAAATTAATTAAACTGTTAAACTGAAACAAGCCCCAAACTTTTGTAAAGTGCGAAACTTTTAATAATGCCTTTAATACCTCCTTTTTTCTCGTGTTTTATTTACTTTTCTTCCACAACAATCGACCAAAATTAGTTTCCATCATCAAAACTTTAAATTTACCTGTTTAAAATTAAAAACCATCTAGCTCGGTGCAATTTAGCGTAATGTATTAACTCTAATAAATCTACCCCTACAAAATCTAATCCAATCTAATCCTACCTAACCCAACTTAACCGGACCTAATCCAATAAAACCAAAGCTAACCTAACTGAACCCTACCTAACCCAATGTAACCAAACCTAACCTAACGCAATCTATCCAATCCTAACCTTACTCGACTTAGCCCAACCTAATCCAAACTCACTCAACCCAACCTTACCTAACCCAGCCTAATCCAACCTAATCCAACCTAACTCCACCTAACCCAACCTAATCCAACCTAACCCAACCTAACTCAACCTAACTCAACCTAACGCACATTAACCAAACCTAACTAAATCTATCCCAACCTATCCTAACCTAACCCAATCTAACCTAACTCAACCAATCCCAATCTAGGACAACCTAACCCAACCTGATTCCACCTAATGCAACCTAACCAAACCTTATAATACCGAACCGAAGTCAACCTAATCCCACCTAATTCCATCTAATCCTACCAAACATAACCTCACTTAATCAAACATAACTTATCTCAACCTAACCTAACCTAACCTAACCTAGCCTAACCTAGCCTAACTCAACCTAACCTAACCTAGCCCAACCTAACCCAACCTAATCCAACCTAACCCACACTGAATCAACTTAACTAAACCTATCCCAATATAAGCCAACTTAACCCAATCTAAGCTAACCTAACTCAACCAATCCTAATCTAGGGCAACCTAACCCGACCTAACCATAACTTATACCACCAATCCGAACCCAACCTAATCCCACCTAATACCACCAAAAATAACCCCACTTAACCAAACTTACACTAATTTAACCCAATCTGACCTATTCAAAATATTTTCTCTAAAGCAGTTTCCCCATTACATATCCTCGAAGAAGCTTTTGAACGTCGAATATTTTGCCGAGCAGTAATAGACGATATAGCAAAGCAAATATTTGTTTTGTATTCATTTGGGTTCGGCGCCCCTACTATATTTATGCTTTGCTATTTCGTCTATTACTGTTCGAAAAATTCTTCGAAGTGAGTCATTGCTTTAGCGAAAAAGTTTTCGGGGAAAATATCTAGGACCTCCACCAATTTACAATTAAAATGCTTAGGCGTCTGTTTATTATGAATATGATAAGAAACATTCGAACATTCCGGAAATTCTCCCAAACGTTACAAGTTTGAATTCTCATAAAAAAAAATTACGAACATGCGAACATACTTCCGGTTGGATATCATTAAACAAGTTCTGAAGGCAGAATTTACTATAAACCTTTAAATATTTCAAAGTAAAATTAAAATTAATTAAACTGTTAAACTGAAACAAGCCCCAAACTTTTGTAAAGTGCGAAACTTTTAATAATGCCTTTAATACCTCCTTTTTTTCTCGTGCTTTATTAATTTCTCTTCCACAACAATCGACGAAAATTAGTTTCCATCATCAAAACTTTAAATTTACCTGTTTAAAATTAAAAACCATAAAAATTGCACATTTAAGGAAAAACAATTTTGAAAATCATATCATCCTAAAAGAAATGTGATGTATATCAATAAATAATACACCACGACAAACGCCGTGCCGCGGTATTACGTTACGCACGCAGCGACTAAGTGCTGTAGCTAATTAAGTATCGCGCAAGTAATTTAATTAACATGCCAAAGTTGCTGTGCTCCGCGCTGCTGAAGTTGCGAGTGGCGGGCCGCCTCCGCCCCCGCCCGAGTACTACACCGAATCCTCAACGACTTAATATACAACGCACAACACGATCGAGTTGAGCGATTTCCAACGATGATGCAAAGCAAGTACTTCTGCACTACAAGGCTCTCTGCTTGAGCCATCTCCATAGATCACTAACAATGCAATAAAAATCAAGACAACCCCCTCAGACTCAATATCATTCGGCTCGCGTAACTCACAAGCATTAGTGATTTTGGTGCACTTAAAACCAGAGTGTATAGCCCCTTGAGAGCGTCGGGGTTATGTTTTCAATTTTCCAAATGAACAACTTGTTAATAATCCCTTAACAACACTTAGAAACTCGTCGCAAACAAAACGCGACGCGATAAATTTCAATTTGCGTCCGGGTGCGACAATTTATCATGGATTTATTAATTTTCTACAGCCCCCATGCTTTTGCTACTTATTAATACTGGCACTTAGCCTAATCAAATTGCTCTTTAATAAACTATTAGTTTTTGTTAAGGTGGAATATGGTAAGATTGAACTGGTAACTTAAAGGCACCTAGCTCGGTGCAATTTAGCGCAATCTAAGATAAGGTAATAAGAAAGAATAATCTAGTAATGTATTAACTCTAATAAATCTACCCCTGAAAAATCTAATCCAATTTAATCCTACCTAACCCAACTTAACCGGTCCTAACCCAATAAAACCGAAATTAACCTAACTTAACCCTACCTAACCCAATGTAACCTAACCTAACCTAACGCAACCTATCCGATCCTAACCTTACACGACTTAGTCCACCCTAATCCAAACTCACTTAACGTAACCTTACTTAACCCAGCCTAATCCAACCTAATCCAACCTAACCCAACCTAATCCCACCTGACCCAACCTAATCCAACCTAACCCAAGCTAAGCCAATCTTACCCAACCTATCCCAACCTAACCCAACCCTACCCAACCTAACCTAGCCTAACCTAGTCTAACACAACCTAATCCAACCTAACCCAACCTAACTCAACCTAACCCACATTAACCAAACCTAACTAAACCTATCCCAACCTAACCTAACCTAATCCAATCTAACCTAACTCAACCAATCCCAATCTAGGGCAACCTAACCCAACCTGACTCCACCTAATGCAACCTAACCAAACCTTATAATACCGAACCGAACTCAACCTAATCCCACCTAATCCCATTTAATCCCACAAAACATAACCTCACTTAACCAAACTTAACCTAACTCAACCTAACCCAAACTAACCCAACCTAACCCAACCTAACCCAACCTAACCCAACCTAACCCAACCTAACCCAATCTAACCCAACCTAACCTAACCCTACCCAACCTAACCTAGCCTAACCTAGCCCAACGCAACCTAACCCAACCTAATCCAACCTAACCCAACCTAAGCCACCCTATCCCACACTGACCCAATCTAACTAAACCTATCCCAATCTAAGCCAACCTAGCCCAATGTAACCTAACCTAACTCAACCAATCCCAATCTAGGGCAACCTAACCCAACCTGACCCCACCTATCCCAACCTAACCAAACCTAATACCACCGAACCGAACCCAACTTAATCCCACCTAATACCACCAAAATAACCTCACTTAACCAAACTTACACTAATTTAACCCAATCTGACCTATTCAAAACTAAGTTAATCGATCTGTACCTAATCCACGCCAGATAATCCTGCACCAACCTAAACTAAACCAAGTTGTTCATACAATCACTTGAATTCACCTTCACAAAATGGAAATTTATAGAAAAATCTAGAATAAAATTAAAAACAGAGCTATTAGTCAACAGATGGCGTTATTGTAGGCAATTTCAATTATAGTAACGTTATCAGGCGTTGGATTTTATTGAATCACGAGCGCAGTTGATCGTAATCCCGACTTGAAGATATTAGCACGTCTTCCGAGGCGAACAGTGCAGGCAGGGGAGGGTGGAGGGCCGCGAAGTGAATTTAGGGTAGTAGCCCGAGAGTCGAGAGTCGCGTTGGCGGAGGCGCCGGGCGACACAGGCCGGGCGAGATAATGGATATTAAACACATCGGCGCCTACACAACGCGAATAAATCTTCGATAAGCTGTTCTGCGAGAGAGTATTCGGTGCGCGGGGCGAGCAGCAGCACATCTCGAAGACCTTTTGCGTCTCATTCACTCTTGCTTCCCCCTTCCCTCCCTTCTACCTTTTCGGCCAGCCGCCAGCGTTGCCCCAGTCGAAGTTGAAAAGCTTTGAAGGGGGCGAAAACGCAGACGTAGCTGGTCGAAACTCTACCCGCGCCTACCGCCAGCCTCATCACAGCATGGTGGGATTTGAATTTGTATTTGCACCTCTCCGACACGAACAAATCCGGGCGCAAAATATTCACTTCAGTTTGGCATATTTAATCCCTTTTAAGAGTTTTTCCCTCCGCGCTGGGAGAACGGAGCGGGACTGGCGTATCAGAATACAATTAAAACAAGAAACGACAGGTTGAAGTACACAGGCGCTTGAGGAGGGAAGTAGAAACATGTTTGTGAAGAGGACGTCCATGGGGGACCGGGAGCAGAGGTGGTGGTATGGTTTTAATGAGTTTGAATGTTGATTGCTCGAGGCAGAGTTGATTTGCAAAAGGTAGGAACATGAAATATATGCGTGCGAAATTGATGGCAGGTTTGACGGCGTGGTTTTGACTTGGGGTGCGAACAGTCAAAATCAATTTGCAAACGAGAGTGAAAATTCGCCTTTTGGCAACCGATGATGTGGCTTTTGCGAAAAGCTTTGGCTTTTGTCGATGTATAACCATATGAAATATATTACAAATATTACTCAAACCCTATAAACAACCTATCTTTAAATACATCAAAATTTTAACAATGAAAAACGATAAACTTAAATTTAAAAATTTCTTTCTTTTTTCATTCACTTTTTTTTTCTAACAATAAGTAAAATATCATGAGAAAAAAGTGAAGTAGATTTCTAACTGAATCAAATCGAGCGTTACCAAATCGAAAACTCACTTGAAAATTGGAAAACAGAGGAGCCAACAAGAAAAGAAAATCCGACAAAGCGCAAGAAAGTTAGTGGAAATCGCATCAAATAAGTCGCTAACGTCATAAACGCGGTGACGGCCCGAAAGTGGCGATTGAATCAGACATAACGCAATGACCATCGATGGAAATCGAAGTGGATGTCGCATCCTGACTCGCTACTTGGCTACCGACGACGATTTTCGCCACCCCCACCGCCAAAAAATAACACATACCATTGCTGCGACTTTGGGTGACTTTCTTTTCACTTTCGTGCGATGGCGTTCCCCGAAATCCTGGATTTGAGGATAACGTTCTAAATCAAGGAAATGTTTCATGGCTATATTCACAGTTCAAAATATCAAAAATTCATGAAAATACTTCGTTATAATCTTTTTTATTGTAGAAAAATAACAAAATTTGAATAATAGCTTAATATCACGCATTGATACTTCCGTATGTTAAAAGATCTGAAACTCCTTGCGCCATCTATTGGCCGTTTTTAAAGTATTTGTTAGCCTAGTTATGTGTTTATAATATTGTATGGTTGGTTGTCTAGGATAGGGAACCCCCACTCAAAAAGAGTTAGATTAGCAGGTTTGAAGTAAGCACAACTCGATAGGTTAACTCAGAGATAAGACAGAGACAAATATAGTCTGAATACAGTTACTACAGCCTGAATATAATTGCAATACAGTTTAGTTACGATCAGATTAGACAACAGTTACAATATCGATGAGTTTTAGTTACAATTGTGTTCCAACAATTTAGTACAATTTAAGTACAAGTTTTAAGTGTGACTAACATACTTCTTCTTCTTTTTCTCCGTTCACCCGCCTTGTCGCTGACCGGGCGTAAGTCTGTGGCTTGTTATTCTTCCAGAATTACTTCTGGGTAACTATGAGCATATTAATTCCCTTCGGGTAGGTTGCTAGCCTCGCCCAAGGTGAAGAAGACTTCTATAACGACAACCACAGATGTTAATGCGGTTGCCGGAGTGAGTAGAGGTGTTATTGCCACGACCAGGATTTGAACCTGGAACCCCTGCGTGGTAAGCAGCGATCTTACCAACTGGACTACTACGCTCTAACATACTGTCAGTTCGACATATATATTGACTGACATTAGTATAAGTTGTAGTTTCAGTTTAGTATATAAACAAACAAGGAATAATAACGTAATAATTATGTACTAGTTTCTGCTACTCCTCAAATTTTCGATATTCACTTTGATTATTCAAATAAATCAACATTTAAAATGTAATGACATGTTATTATTTGAAAGTTCATTCCTACGTTTGCTGTTCTGTTGTCATTAATATTATCAGTATAATTAGCACATAACCAGTTTCTTTTAAGTTGAGCTAATTCTAATTTAGAGGGTCATTTGCCAAGAACCACAAATAAGCTAGAAGAAGAAGAAGACGAAATAAATAATTCATAACCTACAAGTAAAAATATAATTCGGCCCACATCTAGTTGTGGACACGCGGCTGGCCACGGCTAGCACGCGCATGCGCTGCCGGGCGTTAATAAATGACACAAGTGTTGAGAACGGCGAGGCAAGTTCGTGCCCTTTTGTATATTTGTCGCCAAATTATCTATATTTAGTCTGGCGTGAAAGAACTTTTGAACTGTTTAGTCTGTACCACATGTTTTTCACGTTTTTTTGTAAGCCCTGAGTCGTCAAGTGGTTAATAAAGAGAACATAGAGGCACAAGACGCTCTTGGGGTAGGTTTAAGTGGATGCATGAAGCGTTTGGCGCCTTGAGCGTCTGGAAAACATCTTATCACGGCCAAGCGTAACGGCACCTGCGTCTCCAGCTGCATGTGTGTGTAGCTACGAGCAGTGAGGCAACCTGTGGGCAGGAGAGAGTGAGACAGGCAGGGCAGAATTTATCAGTTCAGGTGTGTAATAAGGCGATCGCAACCATACAATTGCAGTGATCTCGTCATCTGCTGAAATAATATTAATTTTCAGCCACACTTCGGAACACGAAATATTCGTCGAGGTATTCACCTTCATCTTCGATATGCTGCAGGAAGTATAAATAATCAGCCAATTCCCACAACCATTGTTCAGTCAACATCATCTACCAGCGACGTCAACGACTTCAACTATGATCTCCAGCAAGACGACATCTTCAACGGCGCCAAACGACTGCGACGCGTCCGGCATCCAGTTGAGAATGATGTACTGCGTGGATCCATGATCTGCCCCGAAGACCAGCTCCATCCGATCGCCTCGCTAGGCCCCTAGATATGATCTCCGCGATCACATTTATATTGTGGTACTAACAACCCCACATATGTGCAGGGATCCCCCGCTTAACGCGGTCTTTGATATTTATCAATAACCCTTATTCTCTATATTGGATATTGATGTATTTTTGATGTATGCCTTGTTTAAACCCTACATATTTGAGGTATACTATTTTCCATGGGCAGTTATTATTCTACGTAATAGAAGAAGTAAATAATATTAAATTATAGGCCACCTGGGTGGCTTTGTGTATAGTACCTCGGAGTATCACGTCGATGGACGATGGCCCGCGGAGCGTATACTCATTACAACAAACAACTATCTATACACTTCACTGAACTTTACACACCCTACCAACCACACTATACTCAACACTCGAAACACACAACTTTCCAGTTCCATAAATTCCACAAATTGAACTCTACGCAATTTACAGGCAGGATTACATTCTTGGTATTATTACATTGTAAAAAGTGAAAATAACTAGATTCAACCAAAATAAAAATCACTCCAACTTGGCCTCGAATCAGGTATATTATTTAGAGATTGTTATAGCTGAGGTATAACATAGTCCTACCCTAAGAAAATATATGATAGAGAAGCACATGTTATATTAGTGACCTTGAAATAAAATTGTTTAGTTCAAGCCAATTTGTTAGATGGCGCTAGTAAGTAATCGGCTATACGAGTTTTGAAATGACTGTTTAGTAACCAGTTTCGTGTCATTTATTGCTCTGTATGACATAATGTTCTTGCTTTAGATATATTGTCAATACTTGATTTAGAAAGGCTCTATCATTAAAGAACGACTTCATGCTATATGCAGATTGAATCAATCGGCTACTTTTTAAGCGACTAAAACCTTCAAGTCGGTCAGCCTCTCAAAAACCAAATACGCGTTAAACAGCATATTTTCAAATGATTTGAATAACCTTCGGCGAAGGAATGTTCCGGCACGACCCAGAAGATTTACATTTGATGATAATAATATGTAATATGTTTTAAAATAAATCTGCGTTTGAAAAATTCTCTTTAAATTTAAAAACAGTATTTAAAATTAATGGAATCAAAAAGCAAAAAGTGGCGCCACTCAGTATTTGCGGCTTGGGTTGAACTAAAATCTGTTGCAAATTTTTCTACAGCACTTGTGTTACTGTACATATGTATTATCTATGGTCCTATCTAAATTGAATGATAAAAATCATCTAAAATAGAAACCCAATTTCCTGAATAGAGACCCGCAAAACTACTGTCAGACATATCCGCTCTTTCCACAGCTAAATATATCAGTGGAAAACTCCTCTAGACACCTGGAAAAATGCATTCAACTTGAGAAGGGCGTAGGAGCGAATAAAAGATTCCGTCGTTTCATTCTGCGTACCGCCGAATTTCGCCCTTCGTCGCGAATGCAAAAGAATATGACTCCCGCCTTCGGCTTTCCGGGCGAATATTAGAATTTAAGCTGGTCGGGATTGCGCATTGAAATCTTTATTATACACATGGTGCACGGGCGCGCATTTCGCACATGCTACAATCTCGCAGCAGCGACGCGACGTAGCTTGCAATCCCCGAACGCATTTGTTGTACGTTCGGCAGCGCTGGCGAATCTGGTCGTGGGGGTGTTGGTGGAGGCGCCGGGAAAGCGGCGGAGGCGACGAAAATAAATGGTTACATTGCGTCGCATTATAAGAGATTTGTTGCGTAATTGCGGCCCTAAGACCGCACGCCCACATTTTCGCACATGTGTACGCGTCCTTCTGAATATGTATATACGTGTGCGCTATGTGTGGGTGCGCATGCAACTCGTGAATAGCCCACTTTTATCAACGCCCACACACGAGAGCGGCAGCTGGGCTTTTCCGAGTTGCTAGCTATTGCGTAAAAGCAATGGAATACGAAAATACGAAAATGCTGTAAACACATTACACCTCGCAGTTGCGGATGAGTGCTGGATGCGTACGGGATGGCTGAAACGCATCGGGGAAATGAGGATGTTCGGAAAGAGGTATAAATATGAATATTTGAGGAAAATGTGTGCAATTCACGCGAATGAATAAATGTGCTTACGTTTAACGAGGAAAAATATATGTAAAAAATATGTATGCGAAATATTTCAATACAGTACTTTATTAAATATACATTCTCTTGCCTACCGTGCATTTTTGCATTCTCCACATGATTTTAAATGTGAAAATCGAATTTTAATATTCTTTACTATTAAATACATAAATAAGTAGATAGTCGATACTGGAATAGCGGCTTGGGTAGTCGTTAGTTCGGAACTAATTCAATCAGCAATGAGGTAGTCAGTTCGGACTTAATTTGCGAGCTAGTACGTCACTAGTTGCTCGGTCGTGCGTTCTTTTACTGTGTAAAATGTATAAGAGGTTCTTGTGTTAAATCAATATACTGTTATGTTAAAACCATTCGTGTGTTATGTGAGTGTTCATCACCTTGAAGCCATCCCTATAATCTTGCACCCCACAGCCTAGCTAGCCAACACGAGTGAAGTACCAGCATGAGAAGGTAGCTGTTTAGTTTAAACAGCCATGTCCAGCCAGCGAGCAGAGAAATCATCAACAATCTCTGAATTGTCCTCGTACGGTCCAGAGATGTCCA
>JAODAC010041157.1:0-11853 GCA_027575185.1 Mimaenictus wilsoni | reverse complement strand
CTCTTTAACATCTACAACAATTTGCATCGGACGGGTAGTCCACGAATCCTGCTAAAAATAAAAGATTCGCGTTAATTTGCGGGTTGATGTTGCTGTTCGCAACAGATACAATACGTTTACATCAATTTGCATTTGAGAATAATACGTAAATAGCTATATGTATTGTTAAATTTCTGTGATTTTAATATTATTGTAATTGAACTTTGGAATATTGTTATCTGATTTTCAGGCCTCTTGGCCCTAGTTAACCGCAATCTTATTGTTGCAACTGTTCAGTAATCCTTGAAATTTAAACTAACTCGAACCCTTAATTTAAAAGAAAAATACTGCTCCTAATTAGATTTAAGCTAGCAACCGCGGCTAGGCCAATATTGTACTGGTACTCTGGAACGGGGTCGGATATTCGAAATCGAAAAACCGACATAGAAACCGCCATTAACTGTCAATCTAATGGAGCAGGAAGGATGTAGATAGCATTATAGTTAGTAATCAACAAGATTGTAATTAACTTAAATTAAAATTGATATTATCACAGGTATACCATATACATATACTTATTCCTAGTTTTGATTTACCGACCATCGACTACTACGGTTTTCCTTCAATTCCTTCTCATTGCTATTAGTCACATTAGACTCTAATATCAACAAGTATTATTTTGATCTACATCCCAGAGAATAGAACCCAGGACCTTGTGATCAGCAATCAACGAACTGCGCTTTTGGCTGTCCTTCTAGTTTAATGTGGCACAATCTTATTTACCGGAGGAAACTACCCCTACAATGTAAATAATATTTACTATACGAATAAAAACGATTACTTTCCAAATTATGTTCTTAATTATTATGCTATTATTTATGTAATTGTTTTCATTAGCTGTACAACTTGATTCACTTGGAATCGAATATCAAATAACTCTAAAACCAAACCCAAAACCGCGTTTTCCAGTTTCAAAAACCGAAATCAGTATTTAAAATAATCAAAAATATTGCAAGGAAAGTATCTCAAAATAAATCGCAACACATATTCCACACCACACATTCGCACAACTCCACATCCCATAAGGGAAAGCCTTAATTGTTTGAGTGCATAATATATAACATTTAACCCCAATTAAAACTGTTTTTAATTAAATATAAAACATCGGAACCCAGTTGCAAAACTAATCACAAACTTCCTCGAAGCATTCTCACATTATAACAAATCATAGCGAATTGAATTTACGCCGACCAACATGACAGATTTTGAAGTCCAACCCCAAACTCTTGACCGAACCCAAATAACCGTAATTTATTGCGCGGCCTTTTTATTCCAACGCACGCTGGACAAGTTTTAATGTTTTAATTGAGTTTCCATTAGATTTAATGCGTAGCATTTTATTAAAAGTCTTCATTATAGCGAATCGTGTGCCCTTCATTACGCAGCCGTGCTGCAAATGTATTAAAAGGTGAAAATGGTTATACACTGGCCGAATGCCCTCGACGTCCACTGGGATTTGCCCTTCGAAGGGTTGATAATGATTTCACTTCACGCGGTATGTGTTCCCTAAAGACGCAACACGTATACGTTTTGCTTATTCGCATTTTTTTCGCGTGGAGTTCAGTTGTATATACGGGTTTGCAAATGACAGAAGAAGAAAGAATTGCAAATGGCAGGCCTGGGTTAAAAATGGGGACAAAAAATGGTAAAATATGGCCGTGCACCATTTGCACGCCTTTGACATCCCAAATGTAAATCGGGAAAAGTGAAAGTATATGTAAAAAATACTAAATTTGATTTCCACTGGGAATCATTCATTTTTCATTTTTGTAAAAAAAGGAATAATATAATTTTCCACATTATATGTGATACGATCGCCGCAATGTTTATAAAATTGTTTATAACAAATTATAAAATATAAACGGCATACGATTTGTAAATAAAATTATCGGTAATAGAAAAAACAAAAGATAGTAGTCGCAAATGTTGATTTTAAAATATGTATATTTAGAATAGAGCAATGTGCAAATTGTGAATGCAACAATAATAGAAGGAATTGGTTCTCGCATTTTTTAAATATAGTATACTCCGCTTAATCGAAATATTCTATAATTGTGCCAGTTATGTTATAATTGTGTGTAATGGACACATCCTGAAGAACGGAATGAAAACCTGCGAAGTCCTGTAAATTTACAGCGGAAACCCCGAAAACCCGACCGGTACTTCGAATTAACGCTTTTCTTGCCGCTAAATGATTACATGTTCTTCTTTGATATGTAAATGCTAGCTAATCCGGGGTCGTACAAATAATTATTACAACTATTATACAATAGTAGTTGTATACATGAGCTAGGAAAAACAGTTGCAAAGTACTCGCTATCAAATATACAAACATTAATTGTTGTTTTAGAATTGATAATGTACTGTTCAATTCCGTGTTTTTTGTGAACATAATTGGAACAACGCATAATAGGGACAAAGCATACTAGTCCCGATTAAGCGGCATCCACTCTATTTTCTAGGTGGGGGTCTTCTAAAAGTCGTTCTATACCACAAGTACCTCGCGTTCTTATAGTGGGAATACCGACATGTAGACGTGTTTGTATATATCCCCTATATATCCCCTTGTATATAGCCCCTTCTATATTTCCAGCATTAATAAGGGGCGTCCACTAATTGTCCTTCTTAGATTTGAATCAATATGCTATAAGTGAATTTATATTGAAATTGTTAAAGAAAGAGATATAACGTGATTTATAATGCAAATGAGATATGTTTTGATTCAGTTAGTTGAAAAAGCATATTCTTGCAAAACTATAGTGTTCATAAAATGAGCAAGATGTGAAATTAGTTGATGTTTCTAATGTTTTTATAATGAACATCATGCGGTATCTTGCACAAATGTCTATCATTTTGTATATTCTGCTATTTATTCGTATATAAATATTTGTTAAATATATAAGTATAATTTTATAATTAAATTTTAAAATTTTAAATAAAAGATTGTGGGCGAAACTTGAACCAATAAAATTTGGGACTTGCTTTTAAAACAACATAAATGTATACCTTAATAAAATTATGTCTAAACTTTGAATTATTTTTGGGAATGATGAACATTTTCATTTACACATTTTATTTCAATACCAATTGTACAAAAATTTCATCTAAGGCGGACAATTCGTGCATGCCACTTGTAAGAAATCAAATGATGAGATCCTAAATGTGTATAAATAAAAATAATATGCATCAAGTCCTTTCATAACATTATTCTCGTTTCTAGAAAATACGTATATTTGCTAGAAATGAAAACATCGAATTAAATAACACCAAATTAAAGATTAATTCACTATCTTGAATTTATTTGGCTTCATGCAATAAACAAGCAATTAAAACTTAAATGTTATTTCGGGAAAGCGTATTTAATTTAGAATGTGTTCGGAATACGAGAATAGTGGTTAAATATTCAACAATAACTTCCTCTTCATGCTGTGTGCAATGTATGCAAACTAATACAGTACATTGAATTGATTGTTAACAAGCATACCTGTTGATTTGTTTATCCTCTAAATTTGAGTCGGATTTCCATTTGGGTTTTAACTGTAACAGAAATAACGATTATTAGATTTAAAGCAGTTTAGTAAATTATTATTTCAAATATTAAACTATTTTCCAAATTATTTCTAGTAAAATGGCGAATAAAATTAACGCATTTTTTGATGAATATGTTAATAGGTTTATATTTTCTTACATATAACAATTTCATGGAAAATTTAATTTTCTCCAGTAATTAATTTTAAAATATGTTCACAGTCGGAGATAGGCCTATTAATTTACTTTAAATGCATATATTAATTAAATATTAATTAAGACATGTATGTAATAAAATCGGTAACGATTCTCGGCTGAATTAAAAGCAATCTCTACTACCTTCTTCATTGTTAGTGTGTTTAATTATTTAGAAATAATGAAAGGCGGTGAAATAAAAAAGCGGATGTGGATTTAGTTTGAACTCCAGCAAGTTTGGGTTGAGCTAACAAGCAATTTAAAATTTGCGCTCTGATTATGTTTATCGGCATGTTTAGCGGTTGATGTTGCAGGTTGGAATAAAAAAAAACTGCGGACTAACCACAGCAATCCATCAATTTCGGTAATTTTTGTTGTTTGTCATTTGTATTATGTATACTCTGCCTTTGGAAATAACGTATATTACCTCATATGATAATAACAATATTTATTACAATAAGTACCTAATATATAACAAAATATATAATTTATAATTTCACTGTAATAAATGCATTTTTTATCCCGGTAGTAGTATAATATATATTCCAAAAAGCAATTAATCTGCTTTCTGGCAAATTAGGGTAGCCGAACTGTTTATCTCCACGGGTCTTCATCGACATGATCGTAGATCGCCGGGAAAATTCATCAACGCTCACTACATCGCATAGATAGTATATATCAGGGCTACATTTTCTTTGTTTCCTGAGGAATCCGGCACGTCCAGTGAGTGTGAGTCGGTAGTGACAACTAGTAGGATAAAATATCGACAGGAGTGATATTCAACAGAATGCGAGTGATAGAGCTGGCGTCGACGCGTCGAGAACTATACAAATCATTAGAGTCGATCCTGTATACAAAATGTTTGGGCAGTCCTGGTATCTATCGATTTTTTATAACTTTGAAACAACTGCACTGAACTGACTTACTCATGATTATAATAACAATTTAGCTCACTCATAGTCGTCCAACATTGAGTAAGGTTTTCTATATTGGGAAAGATTTAAAAAAAATCTTGATACTATTCAAATGCTAAATAATTATATTATTATTATCCGTAGATTATAACTATTAGTTATAACTAAAACCGAACTCCATAAGTTTACATAAAGTTTTCTTTTTCCATGATCATCTGTACTTTACAGATACCGTGATGTTTTATCAGCTGTTTATTGCTTGCAATCCGTATATGCTCTTCAATTACTACTCTTCAATTACTAGTCGTCAATGTAGCTATTACAGAACAAAGATATTTTTTACAGAAGACTGCAAGCCGACAGCTACCCGCTGTCTGTAGGTAGAAAGAAGTAAAAGATAAACTTGAAGGTATCTGAACAACTTTACTTGCTCTTAACATTGTGGCGACCGTGTCAGGACTTTGGTGTTTGGAGTTTAAATAAACTAGAGTCAGCAATTATGGATGGCAACTCCGCACATACCAACGACTTTGTGGTCTCCCGGTAAGGGCTGGTGGGAAACGTTAGAATCGTAGTGTGAGTATATAGTACAGTATGATAGTACAGTAGTGCGCGTGTTAATGTCAATCAAGTTAGCACTTATACAGCTTTGGCATAGAGCCGTACTTTTCAAACAGGGAATCCTTGAAAAGCGGAGAAGTGCCTACAATCCAGCTCAAGTTAGAAGACTTGAGGAAGAAGCACGACTGTTGGCCAGAGTAATTCACCACATTGGTGGACATTATGTGAGATGAATGGGGACCATCGACTCAATCATTGAGGAAGGTACGCTTGTGGCAGAAGAATACATGGCTCTGGGGACCCTCCATCCGTTCACCATTATTTTGAGTTCGATCGTGGAAAACTCTAAATAAAAGGCGTCGCAATTCGACAGATAATCGGCGTAGTCAAAATACTGGTTCCCAGCGAACAGTACTTGAATGAACTGTATCATTCAAGCACCCAAAAAAGAACAGAAAATGGGGACGATTGACTCTATCATCGAAGATGATATGTGGAAGAAGATTAAAAGGCCCTACAGACGACACTAGTTACACAGATCGTTTGTCTGAAGCACCAAGCCAACCCTCCCACCGCACCGTGCACAATTAAAGTGAGTGCGATAACTCGCCCAATCATTTAAGAGCAAAGATGTTGTATTCAAAGATCTAGATCCTGTAACAAACGACACGTAGTTCACCCAAATTGCTTCATTTCTCATTTTTCTACAACACCTATTTGCATAGTAAAAATTATTCCAAAACAAAAAAGTATTCCGACGTTTATCGAATTTAATTATCTCTCTACCATACAACTGTTTCCTTTTTTTCACATTTTCTTTCCACATCTGCGAAATTTAAATACTGTGATTTCTATCTGATTGGACGAAAAAATCTTCTACCAAATGAAAGCAGTCAATTTCGAATATTAAACAATATTGTGTAATTCTGTGTCCTGTCCCACTAGTTAGTAATAGAAGCTCCCTCTCTCTCTTTCTCTCGATGTGTATTTGTCCGAACATAACGAGTTTGAGATAATAATATGATATGCAAGTAGTAGTAGTGGTAGTGATAGTGATTGCGGATACGAATAGGCCATGCTTGTATGGAACTCTTGCGTATAATATTCTAATGAGAGCCGTCGGGGGATGGGTATGGTGCAACGGGGTTCACTCAAAACGCATTCAAGGGATGCATTGTGTGGGTGTGATGGGGACATGTGATGGCGCAAACTAGTGGTAGATGCAAACCGGCTGATAATAAGTTCAATGAATGTTAAATGCAAAATTTACATAAATATTAAGTAAGAGCCGCAATCGTGTCAGGGTGGTGGCAAGCGCAGGCGGCAGCTGGCTGCAGCCGATGTACCACAAAAGTTAAGTACTCGTTGGTGGGTGTACAATGTGTGTGGAGACTGTGAGGGAATTTCGTAATTTTCTCTGCACAGGTGATTGTTATATTTGCAACATGCAGATTTCTCTATTAGGCAGATTTAACCGCCACAGAGCTTTTTTTCCGTTAAATATTGAGTTGGATAATAAAGGGTTTAATTGATAGGTGGAATTTTATTTATATTTTATTCGACTGAATAATTCGAATATTATATTTTATACAAGTGATGTTTAATGTTTAAATAAACTGTGAAATTTAAACTTTGTTATAAAATAGTTTTAATCCTCAAATCATAGAATTCTCATTCTTGAAGTAATCGATTTTCCATTAAATATATAGTTTGTTTAGTTATATCCATTTACTGTGCAAAAAAAGTTTCCCACAAATGAGTAATTTTAAAGCTTGCATTTTTATTAATATTTCACAACATCCTACGATTATATATCATGCACCAATCGATTCTGTTTGAGTGATACAAATTCGTGTAACACTTTTTCTTTTAATTGCGCAAAATTATTATGATTATTTTTGATTTACCGAGCATCGACTGCTATGATCATTAGCTCTATTCAATTCTTGTTCAATGTAATTAGTCATATTAGAGGCTAATACTATTGATAAGAAGAATAATTCACTATATTATGCATCCACCCCGAGAATCAAACTCGGGATTTCGTGGACAGTAGTCATCAACCATACCACTGCGCCACTTGGCTGGACATTAATATTATAACTAATAAAAGTAAAATTTAATAACGGTGATATTTTCGCGGTTGTCGACTTAATTAGGCTCAAAATTCACGATTTATAATATCGTTTCTATGTCATTTTATGTAATCGAAAACCTATTCTCACAGAATGTCACAAATTTGAACCTGAAACGGATAGGGTAATATGAATAAATACCTAGATGTTCAAAATGTTTAACCCAGTTATGGTTTCGAAATCGATTTTTGTTGTTTCATCAAAAAGAATCAAATTCAAAATATATATATATTATAACCATAAAAAGTAATAAATTATACTTCTAAAATCATAGCCTCACAATTAACAAAGCAAAATTCCATGGAAAGTAGCCGTTATATATAGGTATAATAAATAATACTAGGGACTTCATGTGATGTCAACCGATTCGGCGGTACACAGTTAAATTAAAACTTACTTACGTTAATTCAAGTAATGGCATTAATGGCATTAATAATGCCAAACAAAGCACCTTAATGAGGTGTTGATTTTGGCACCACTTTCAATGGATTATCTCTTTATTTAAACCTTTTTCCTATCTGCACCGGCTCGATCATGTTTTTTCTTCATCGACATTTCCTCTCAGTATTGGTAATAAATTTTGTTTGAACATCTGCAGGCACCCTCTTCTAGTTCCGGAGAAAATGGAGTGTACATGTCTTATCGACAGATCAATTGAAAATTTCAAACACAATTTAGGGCACTTTCACCGAGTCAAAAAATTGGCACTGGTAAAATGTGTACTAATTTGGGTCATATAAACAACATATGTAAAGGAAAAGAGACACTTAGTATTTATTTATTTTTTATGGATATATCTAATAAAATATCTGTTTTTACTAACTTCACAGCAGTATGCCCACATGTTTGGTCTAAAACAAAAAAAATCGAAATGGTCGAGAAGTACACAATCTATCTCGCTCGACTCTTCTAAATCCTACATGAATCCTCCCTGAATAGCAATGCGGATAACGCAATCAAATATCTATATAATAAGTGAACATCAAAAGGTAAGATCAATTGCACATTATGAAATAGCTTCAAACTGAAAAGAAATGTAAACTTATGGGATTTCCACTAGATGACAGAGGTAATGCATTTCTGACAGTTTGAGTATATCACGCGCAAACTTATAGAAGAATACCAAGTGTGGAGTCTGCAAATATACATCGATAAAATCAAAAGGGGAAGTAATTGACGGCTGCAAGAAATGCAAATATCTTAAGCATATTTTTCTAGTGCTGGCAGAGAAACAAAAAAAACGTACATCACCAAGTTAAGCAAGCAGAAAAGATCACAAGGATGTTGAACCGAATTTGATGGTTGTACTATGTAATAAGCAGGAAACGAAAAATAAACATGCAATGGTGAAGAGACTTGTGGTTCACTGAGCCGAAATGGTCGCATTAATAAGATCGGCTGCGTGTCTTAACGCGAGCATGTCAGAAATGAAATAATTAAGGAGTTGATAAAAACCGAACTCCCAATAAATAGGTACATCAGAACGCAACAATATGGCATGGATAGGTGGAGAGAACGGTCTAAAACAACTAACCCGATGGATACCTGAAGAAGAAGTAGCGGACGACCTAGTAAATCCTTGTAAGATTGCGTAACATCTGCCATGGAAGAAAGAAACCTTTCGAATGTAGGAACGATAGAAAGAATTGAAAAACACATTCTTAATTCTTAATGTTTAGTTTAGTTAGAGTATGCAGTTGATGTTAGCGAGGGTAGAAAGATACTTGGATAAGAGGGGGTTGCTGGTGAATGTAAATAAGTCGAAATGGATGTTATTCAGAAATGCGGGTGGGAAAAAATCAGCGGAGGTCATCCAGTAGAAAAGTAAGTCGATAGAGAGGGTGGAGGTATTCAGGCAAGGTGTGCATGGGGTAGATTAAAAGAGAGATGAGGGCGAATGTGGGGGAGTAATTGGGGAGTGGCGATGAGATTGTGGGATGCGTGTGTGAGACCAGTGCTACTTTATGGTGTGGAAGCAAGGGGTCTGAGTGAATGGGAGGTTGTGGAGAAGGAACAGGCGTGGTTCTAGAAGGACCTATTTGGACTGAAGCGATCTACGCCGTTGTATATAGTACTGCAGGAAGCAGGAAGGTTGAGCCTGAGATGGGAAACAGTGAGTTTGGTGGCAAGGTATGAGGAAACCTTGAATCGGATGGAAGATGGGCGTATTACCATGTATGTATGGGAATGGTATGTGAGAAAGGGGAGAAGTGCGTGGAAGGACCAAAGGAAGCTGGCTTACTGGGGGGTTGGGCTATCTGAAATAGTAATGGGACAGCTAATGGTAGAAGGAGCCTTGGAAGTGCATGTAAGGAGAACGGGTGAAGAGGTTGAATACCAAACTCGTCAAAACAAAATAAGGAAGAGTACATCATACAACCCGCAGTACCATCGCATTCAAGCGCTGGAAGGTAGGTCTGAATATGTGGATAGTAACAGGTTGAGCACAGAAGAGAAAAGATTGATGGCAAGAGCGAGATGTGGAACGGAAGAACGGGGGCGAACGGTATGGATGGATGTAGAATATATGAGATGTATGGTGTGTGAGAATGGGGTTGATACGTGGGAGCATATGGCAAGTGAATGTATGGGATTGAGGGAAGAATGGGCCCAAGGTATTGATTGTGAGGGTGAAAGGAGTATGAAAAGATGGCTGAGTGTGGGAGGGAGAGGGTAGCTATGGTGAGGAGAATAATACAAGAGAAAAACCAAAGGAAAAAGGAAAAGAGATGGGATACAAAAGTTGGTAATGTAGCATACTATGCTTAGTCGTCGAGGTGTTTTTTATTATCTACCTTTTTTAAGTTTTTAATATGTAACTCCTAGTTAGTGTATTTTATAGTTTTTAATAATTTGTTATGATTTTTTATAGTGTTATTATTGTGGATATATTGTAAGTTTGTATCGTAAAGCGAATATGAAATGCCAATAAAGGTTGAATATTATTATTATTAGTTTTTCTTTTTTATTGAGTTTTATTTCAGTTCAATTTTGTACCCGTTTCGGTATCCTTAGTTTAAGATCCTTAGTTTGGGTTATGTGTGCATATGTTGTTTCTTAAAAGTACAAGTAGACATTGTCTCGAAATAAAATTTGTTCTGTACTTACATAACGTCAATTTCTAAAATTAGTTATATTGTATTTCTATCATCAGTACGACTGTTCATATTTTTTGTTTTTATTTTTTATTTTAAGTTTTTCAAAACTTAGATATTTTTGGAAATATAGTAGCGTGCCCAAAACTCACAAAATTGTATCATTTTGTGAACTATTACATTTTAATTACTGTTTGTCCAAGAAAATAAAGAAGTTCAAACTATTCTAATGACTCGAACAGTTGCAACAAATAATTATTACGGTACTTCTGGTTTTCCACACAATACTAGCGATAAGAAATATTCAACCTACATAATTAAACGCAATTAAACGCAATATAAATAAATCTAGCCGCTGATTAGTCTGCCATTAAGTAAAAGTAATTTGGTAAAAAAATACATTCGAGTCACTTAATATAACTCAAACGGAAATAACGACCTCGTTTCGTCGAACGTATGCTAATTCACTATATAGTTACTATGACTGTACACAGAAGAATCAATGGGAAATCATACACAAACCTGCAAAATTTATTAAACATTTTATATATAAATAATATAATATTATGAGCATAATTAGTTGGTTTTGCGTTGCCTAAAGGCATATCAATGCTTTTAATTTAATTAATTTCGCCGCATGCCTTTGTCGCTACGATCACAGTTCATCACCTGGTTTCGTTTGCTAGTAATACAATTACATTTTAATTAATTGTAAACATTATTTCTGTGCTCTGTTGCGCTGCATTATGTGCATACCGCTGCGCGGTGTGCGTTTCGCTGTCACGATGCGGTGCGGTTTCTATGATGTTATTATTTGTGATTTTAATGTGCTTTTAATTAGTTTTCGCTGATTGCCTACATTATTAGGTACGTGGAAATAAATGAATGCGGAGGTGCATGTTGCTAGAGTAAAATTGCGGAAAATTAGAGTTCTCCAATCAAGAAGAACTTCAACTTTTTATTGTTTTCACGCAACCAATATATCCATGAGTGCATTCATTTATTCTAATGAATAAATGGATTGTTGCAATTCTCATAATAGTAATTTTTGATAGTAGAGAAAAAGAATTAAATAATGTTGAAGATTATAATTTGTTCATATGGTACAATGCTGCAAATTTACAACTGATTTCAGTTGATTTAGGAATGACTTTATATCTGTCCAATTAAATTCTGGCAATAAAAATTGAAGCGTCAGTGTTCGGAGTTCCGAAATAAGACACAAGTTTTATTCGTATTTTCATTTTTTTTAAATTTAATATATTCGGTCCGCAGACCTGGCCATCGACCTTCACTGGTCCTTCAGCCTGGATACATGTTATTGTGATTTTTGTTATTGGTTTTTGTGATGTTGTTGTTATTGTTGTGTTGTTTATGTGGTGTCTT
>JAODAC010041146.1:0-11857 GCA_027575185.1 Mimaenictus wilsoni | reverse complement strand
GTAGTTATATGGATTTCATCGTGGTCACATCGTACCCTCCTCCATCCCTGCACTCCGCTGTCTTGCTACCAGCGTCAAGGGCTCGACTTAGATATTGTCGTTGCTCAGTGCAAAAACTTGTGCTCGCGGACCTGCACATCATCTGCAGCGTACGCACAACGAGCATACAGTAATATTGCTTTATTTGTGATCAAACTTTGAATTTTTTTGGGGAAAAAGGGCAAAAAAAAGTAAACATATAAGTAAAAAACTATTTTTGTTTAGTTTTTTAATTAAACTAATTGTAGGTCCAACTATTTAGCTATTAAGGTTTAAAACTAATAAAACTCAGTAGAATATTGGATAATGAGGAAAGGAAAATCATCTTTATACCATTGATATAACCACGAAATTGCACGGGGAAAGGATCAAAACGTAATAATACCCACTTCTGCATATGTTTGTGTATGTAAAACTGGAATCATGCAAGTGTATTAGTGTACGCCGCCTCCATTCACGTCCGACCTTGAATGCCCGACTCAGGGTTCATTGTGAAAACTCGCTTTTGGGGCGGTTGGCGGGAGTGAGGAACGGAGGGGCGGCTCGATGGTGGCTGCGCCAGGTCAAGGTTTCAGGGGTAAGGCCACCTCCCACTCCCAGTCTTCCATCACCTTTCGAATTTCCTCAGTTTAGAGCCACTGCTTACCAAGTACACTTTGCTTGGAAGTTTGAAAGTTTACCAACTTTAACTATTTGCATGTTTAGTCAACGCCACGGCCATGCTGTATGTTTTTTGGCTTTCCGCATCGTCTTTTTCGCTAGTTCTATTTTTATAACGGTGGAGTCAAGGTGAACGTCGGCTGCATCCTTGTTCTTGCCCATTTCATCGTGGAGGTTTCGTTTCGACGCTGTTATCCTTAGAGTTAACCTTGCCCTAAGCACCAGGGATGTTTGAAAATGGAAAATCTGCAGGTTAGATGTTTCGGGGGAGTGTGGGTAGGAGAGGGAGTGTGATGGAACGTGGGAAGTAAATGGGAATGGGAAGATGAGAGGGTGGTCTTTCGTAGCGAACGAACGGGAAGCAATTTCAAGTTTTCCTGTGGGAAGGAATTTTTGTTTAATCGCTCGGAGGAACCTTCTAAGAAAATGGATATATTGAAATTCACGAATTTCATAAGAGTATCTAACTTTTGGAGATTTTGGAGGATTAACTATGTCCAATTGAATAATTACCCTTTGAAAGTTTGAATTATTATCTTTCCTTTAATAATGATGTAGTTCTTGATAGATATGTGAGTTGATGACGAAATTGTGATTTTTATACTCCCGTTGTATAATATACACATTTCAGTATCGACATTGATTATGTAATGGCATACATATCCTATGGGTTGTCATATCCATACTGGTAGCACTTTTGACAAACCTCTCTGGAAATATGTTCGCGATGAGCGCGAATAGAGAATTTACTAACTTAGGTGCGCTGATAACAAAGTGTAAACATCTAGGATTTACAATTAATAGTAAAGAAACAGGCACAAAAGGCTGCCCAAGCAGCACAATGCCTAAACTAGTGCACAGTTGACTGTGGTAACTAACGTGCGCACGATAGTCTTCGGCGGAAATCGAAATAACCAAACAGAAGCATAAACAACCGAAAATCCTAAGAAATATAGATGGAGAACCATTGAGAGACAGACAACTGAAAACAGTCATACGTGAGCTGTACGATACAAACGACATCGTAAAATTGGAGAAGAACAGAAAACAAGAATAGATGCAGGAAGAATTGCGAAGATTATTAGATACAACGTTCCATTCATGAAAAGAAATACAGGAGGAGATGGTTACAAAGCTGGATGTCATCATCCACAGAGTAACAAGGACAAGCAGGGACAAATCCCAAGTCATAAGAAGAAGAAAAAATGATGTCTTGTTACGGTTAGTTTCTGCTGGACGCGATTTTGTGCGCATGTTGGTGTTTTTGAATGGGGGATGCGCATAAATTTGTATCGCACGTGGTAAGTCGTGGTACAAATAAATTTATATTCCGCGTAGGTTATTAACAGAAAGGGAACTCATCGATGAAGTTTGAATAGGCTCACAATCAGTGAAAACTAGTACCTCGAAAGCGTTAATCATCATTGCCAAACGAAGGTCCGTCAAATGTTGTAACTTCTAATCTTCATTCCAAAGCTTATTTCTTTACCATAAACCTATTACCTCGGAGTTAAAATCAAACACAGTGGTTACTGATGTATCTAATTGTGAAAATATTGATTAAGCAATAGCTCAAAGGCACACTGTTTGTCTCTTCTCTCTAAGCGCTCCTCTTATCATTTAAAACTTTCTATCTTCCATTCCCCAGGCAGTATCTCTCTCTCTCTTTTAGCTCTCTTTTGCCATCACCAACTCTAAATACCTCTAACAAACTTCAATTCTTCTTCTTCCTTGGCTCCAGCTCCAGCTCGCTAACGAGCCTTGGCCTCTCGCAGCTTCTTCCTCCATTTCTCCCTATCCCTTGCATCTCTCCTCCAGTTAGTCGACTGCAGGAGTTGCCTTGCATCCTGGCACACCTCATCCTCCCATCTCTTTCTTGGACGCCTTCTTCCTCTGCAGTCCTGCATCTTGGCCATTAGCATTCTATGGAGTGTCCTGCCTTCTTCCATCCTGCTTACGTGTCCTGCCCATCTTAGTCTTTGCTCTTGTATCGGTCCTAATATTCTTCTGAGAATCTTTCCCTCATATAAGCTTCAAACATCAATTACCTTATTATTATTCTTATTCTATCCAAAAACGGATTAAAATTACTTCAATTACTATTACTTCAAAAACTTCAAAGACGTATACCCCAAGTTCGCCCATAAAAATCAAAAACAAGACGGTGCCTATCCTTCCTCTCCTAGAAAATATGCAGTTCTTATTAGATAGATTTCAACGATTTAGCAACATTTGCGAATATCAAATTACGCATGTATATTTCGTATCTATTGTATTGCCCTTGAAAATATCTAATAACGAAACGCTCGCCTGGTTACTAGTTACTAGTGCATTTATTAATATATCCCTACGCCGCAGCACGTAAACACGTTCAAGGTCAGCGCTCATTACACTACCGAGATGCCTGCACACAATTACGGTTCGCCCGCGCGCGCGAGTTCTCGCAATATTCGCGAATTCATCCATGCGCTTGTGTGCGAAATGTAAAGTACATTACAAATTTCCTATTTGTATCGGATAAGGAAAACAAACGAGCCTTGCTCGGCGATGGTGACGTGCGTAAGCAATGTGCGCACGCGCACGACCGTCCTCGGATTTTTTGCCAATGTTCACAATCTGTTCAGTTTCCACGGGTGTGGTGCGGGGATTTTTGGAATTTTGTGGCCGGATGTACGATTTTTAGTATTCTTACGATCTCGTTTGCGAAATGATTATTTCTGTTTGAGTTTGAATTGGATTTGTTTTCGTGATTTATGATGGATTATGATTGTAGGAATATTTTTTATTAATATTTCAACTCTAACACCATAAGAATGATGATTATGTATTCAATGTGATATCGATTATTAGAAAATTTCAAGATTTATTAGTAAATCGAAGTTATTTTAATTAATTATTTTGTAATTTTTGAATGTTTTATTCGGAGAAAAAAAATATACAAGAATAATTTACAAAAATCTCATATGAATCCTGGCAATAAAAAACCTTCGAAACCGCCTTAGAACGTAATAAATTGCGTCGAACTGGCGTTTGTCCGTCCCAACCGGCGTTTTCCCGCCGATCCATTCACGTCAACCTTGACCGCCGCCAACCCAGCCCGTTCCAGCGAACAGCTTCCAGCATTTTCCACGTAGCGCCTATAAAGTGTTTCGAAGCACACCATCGACGGAAGAGCCCCGTTTGCCCACATCCGGTGGTGTGCGTGGAGTGAACGAACGCAGGCCATCCCGGTCCAGGATGACCTTGAACGCGGCCACTGTGGTGGCGGCGCGGCGATGGTGCAGAGTGCGCGCACACGCAGCGCCCACGCGATTTCCAGGGGCAACGCCACCGCCCGGCGTGTCGGAGGCGGCAGGCATCGTCATCATCGGCTTACGCTTATTGCGTCGTTTCACTGGCGGCAGCGGCGGCGGCGCCGGGTACGTGGCACACGTGTCCGTACGAAGGTTGGAGGGAAGAGGAGATACTCGGAAATTTGTGGATAACCTTTGGGAACCATAACCTTGAATATGACTTTGAGGCGTGTGTTTTTATATAACCTATTTGCGTGGTTATGATGTGTTTTATAGGTTAGTAGATGGGAAGTAATGTGCTAGTAACTCTCAAGTTTAAGTTTCGGTTTTAACTGGAATCTAAAACCGCTAATATTGTTAAGATAGTGAGGAGAAGTTAGGACAATATAGTACAGTGTGAGGGTGAATGGTTTTGAAGTCGTGGGTCAAATTTTATAATTGTTGATAGTAGTAGCTTTTAAGTCGGCCCTAGTCAAATTGTCTACACAATTTATTTTATTAATAGCCCTTGGAAGCTGCGGCTTGCCGCGTTGTGGAGCTCGGAACTTGTTAGATCCCTGCAGTTAAGTAACGTCGAACGTAGCTAGGCGTTGGATGGGTGACCACTTGGTCTCCCCACTCAACAAACAGCTGCGGCGCCGTCCGCGAACTCTTGATTTCGTGGTAAAAACGCAAATGAAGGTTGGGCGATTCTCTTGCAACGGTCCCTGGGAAAAACCCATATGCACAAAAAAGTTCAGTGCAAGTACCATCAGTAGCGAGACCGGATTGGGTCGGGTGAAAGTTACTATTCCCTCACACCACTAAGTGATAGAAAAAGGTTGTTGAATAATAATAATAATAACCCTTGGAATCGCCCTTGGAATTGGTCTGTTTCAAATGTAACATAGGGGAATGTGTCAGTCCAAAACTTACATAACGGTGAACCTATGACAAGTGGGTCAGATACTCTCTGTCACAAAATCTTTGGACTGACCCATGATTATTAACCAAAAGGAACGGGGTACCCCTATAGGTGAATTGTACCCATGTTCTCCTTACTAATTTACTAAATATTTGACCCGCCCCGCCATCACTGTTGTAGCCTTCACATAAGTCTATTCTAAGCTAATTATAAGACCAAGTTACATTCCAAATTTAGGTTAGTTTACTGACCCATGCCTAAGAAAATTTGACATTATGCCCTTGATCCGCACACTTAATGCTGGAGAATGGTACACCAACAGAATCTAGAGTTATTACAGTGTCTCACAAGACAAACCCCAGACAAACTGAAATAAAGGAAGTACAAAAATCAGATATAAAGGGCAACGAATTCAAAAAGTTCCAAGATAGGGAACAAAATCAGATAAAGGTACGTTCTGTCACTAGAAAGACATAGGACAGCTATGCCAGAGGCGGGAGATTCTGGAACGATCGTTAGCATTCCCAACGAGACTCACACCGCCGGCGCCGCCTGACATGGTCCTTCGAACCGGATTCTATCAACTTTTGGGAAAAGACTGTAAGTTGTGCTGTCACCACGTTCGGGTAATTTACAAAGTACTCAGCGTCTCCACGAGCCAGAGACGCGAGACTCGTGCGCACTTTCATCGAGACCTATCACCACACGGCCTGGTATCCCTCCAGTTGGTTGTTAACTGGGTATTGTTTTCATACAGATTCAAATTGTACGAATAAAAGTATGTAAGATTTGTCGAAACATATTTTTCATACTTGCTTCTGTAAATAATAAAAATCAATTTTATGAACTAGAGGCACATTCTGTCATCGGAAAGTCAGAATCAGCCGTGGCTCAGGTGCGCGGTCCTTCGAACCTAATTCTACCAACTTTTGGGAAAAGAGTGAAAGTTGCCCTGCCACCACGTGCGTGTAATTTCAGAAAGTATTCACCATCTCTATGAACCAGAGGCACGATGCTCGTAGGCACTTTCAACAAGACCTACCGCGCCAAGCACTTAATAATCGTATAAGCCTGAAATAGTTTTAAACTACCTTGCTAGAAATAAAATAACCTAACCTGAAGGTCATGTATAGGGTATATTACTCATTAAACCGTGGTGATATGTCGATGGAATTCCCAAAATACGAATTTAATCATTATTTACCAAAGATAACAACGTAAATCATATACGTTTGAATGCGAATGCGAATGCGCGTTTGGTAAATCACCTTAATTTGACCGCGTGCGCTGGCTTCGACACAGTAGCCTTGACAATTATCATCGACCACTATCACCAAAGTACACGATATTTTGTCGCACTCGAATAAATACGTTTATTAAACGTACAAAGCGCGCGAACAAACGGATCAGTAGTGATGATGATGATGATGATGATGATGATGATTCCGGCGATTTGTCAGCAACGGCAGTTGTTGATCGCGGAATATTGAATATGCATAACCTTCACATTAACATTAACCTTTACATGCTGCGAAACTGTTTAAATGCACACTTCCGTATGACGAATGCACGAACGTACAAACGAACGAACGCAATCCGAACAGTTAGCACGTAGATTATGTACATAATAAAAATGTTTTGGCTGTTAATAGGTGACGTTAATGGACATGTAAATACTGTTATTTTTTTGTGATAATGATAACTTTATTTAATTTTCTTTTATTAAGAGGAAATTATATAATTATTAATCTTTATGTTCGTTTATAGTAGCTGTTGGCGATGTGAAAGATGCTAATTAGCATAAACACTATTATAACCATAATCAAATATCGACTTATTTTAAGTTTGTTATTTGATGTTAATTTAGGAATATTGAATATTTTAGTAGGATAGTGTCATTCACACATAACTAGACAAGGATAGCCAAAGTTATAAGGAGTGAATTTTGGTTTGGTTATTTTTACATGACATGATAGATTAGGCTATGTTCGTTAAATTAAGATAATTGATATTCCTCAAAATACATATGGTCTTTTCTTTGGGTGCAGTTTTTTATTTTATTTTTTCAGACGTTGCCGGCGTATCTCTAACCGGAGCAAGTGGCCTTTTGAATGGGGAGCTGCTGTGCGTTGGTAGTCTGTATACTGTCTTTTCTTATTGTTAGAGAGAAGTTATTAATTTATATATTTTTCTTATATGATTTCAAAATATCAAACACTGAAGCAAATGATGTTACTTGTATATTTTCACCAGTACGCATTGTTATTCTAAATGATTGTAGAGAAGCTACCTTGGTCATATCAAGACAAGATGAAGAAATATTCATAGGTCAGGCAAGTAAAGGTAACAATTGCATGAATTGAAAGAGAAATTACAATGCGCCCGACCGGGTTTGCACCGGCACCTCCATATTACATGAATGCTACCAGTTACACCACTATCCAGGTCAAAAATCGATGTTTGGAAGTTGTCTTAATCAATTGCCAAGTTATTCAAGAATTTCAAGTTATTCCTTCAAATTTTCAATTTGATAGCTGCCGTATTTCCGAAGTAATTAGCTCATAAAGTTCATAAAATATACATATTATGTATACTCAAGTTTAAACACATTCTTTTTGCATCGTTTTACGATTTCGCGTACATGATTGAGAAAATTCTACAGAACCGATTTACCTGAGTGATATAACATTTTATAGATAATTAAATTCTCTAAAACATGACGTCAATTGATTTTTAACAATATTTATATTTACATATGTGTTTGTAGTTATAAGTCGAATTTTACTGCGAAAATTACACTTTAACTGCTACAGTTTAAGAATATGTAATTTTAACTGTTGCTTGAAAATACTCAATGTTATATTCAAGCCAGTATTATATGCTTTATATAAACTTTTTGGGTTTTTGTTTCCGATCAAAATTAAGGTCGTTAGAGTGCACGCAGCTGAGAAATTCAAGAAAACACAAGGCGATATAAACGTGACACTTACTTATCATGACTTTAGGTAATAAAAGAACAACAATTTGGTTGGTAACAAAATGAATATGTTACTAACTACACACTACTAATTATCCGGTGTCCCAATTAAGCGGAGTATACAGTTGGCAATGGATTCGTAAAATTAAATTTCTAAACTATTATAGTATTAACCAAATTCAAATAAAGCAATCCTATTTAAAACGACCAGAACCTAAATAAGAATTATTCAAATCACAATTAAAATAAGAATATACCAAAATTAGGTTAGTAACAAAATTAATATGTTGCCATATTAATATTCCCATTAAATATGTAATTCACTACATAAATCTACAATTTATTATCAAATTAATTAAATGACTATACTAAAACTAAATTATCAGTTATTTGTGCAAATGAAACACATTTTTCTGACAGCTGACAAATTAGCAATCCTCCCAAACTCTCATGTACACGCAAAGCCACATGGAAAACACATATTTTGAAATTATTATTGCTCGCTCGATTATTTTACTGCAGTTTTTTTCTCGATAAGCGTAAAACGCACATAAATTTATGTGGAAAATGTGAAAACAACACAACACACACACACACATATATACACAGACACGCACACACACACAAACACAAGTTGGTGCCTGGCGAAGGCAGAAAGATAACATTTCAAGGTTCAAGTGCAATGCGAGAGCGCACACGTCACACCATTCCATTCAAGGTCACATATATACGCACATGCACATTCAGTCTGCACCATATAAATAATTGTGTACATATACTCATATGCACTTGCTAATTGTTTTATTTTACATTAGCGTAAACTACTGTCGACATTCTAATCTAATTTCATTCGACTAGGAAATTGCGCTTTATAGTTGAAGGTTATGCGTGAATAAGGTTAGGCGTCATAACCTTAACTTTGCAACTCGCAAGAGTGAGGACTTTACGGGAGAAACGTTGAGCATTTCGAATGGGACGATATTTGGCAAGCAGCGACAAGACTATAAGCGAACGAGTATGAACGTGAATGTGACGGTGGAGAATTTGTTGTTTGTGGAAGTGTACATTGCTCATTGCTCCACGGCGTTACTCATTGCCAAGGTCGTTTCGATTTATTTCGGGCTACGTGCGACGACGCGACGCGCGTGTTATCAACTATCGTTTTTTATACAATGTGTTTGGGTGTTGTACAAATATGTTTTGCAATTCAAATTGAATTGTGAAACATAATTTAGTTTTGTTTGTATTGATTTGATTTAAAATTCAATTAATTTACGTTGTAATGAGGTTAGTTTAACATAGTGTGTTTTTTTAATGTACTGCGCCGTAATATATTTTATATTAATAGATCTCGTTGAGAGAGGTGAGGTTAAAAAGATGTAAAATACTAACATACGATGATGAGATAGGTTGATAAGCTGAAATTTTTGGAAACTGAGTAGTTTGTAATATGTATTGTGGGATTTTATTGAACCACAATATTTGTGACAAAAGATTTAGAAATGTGGGATTTTATTGTACCGCAATATATGAAATGAAATATAAGATGAATGAGATTAAAATAACGAGGAGAGTCAGGCGGAGGCGGCAGCTGGAGACGATCGGCTCGTACTGGTGGACGGGGCAGGCAGGTTGATGTGAGTCTCGCTGGTGATGACGGCCGATAGCGGACTCGGTGGCGGCTGTTGGCGCCGGTGTAGTCGTTGGAGGCGGCTCGTGAAAGACTCGGTGTAGACTCTTTGTGACGGCTGACTCTCTGGTGGCGGCAGCTGGTGTCGGGCTCGCTGGTGGTGGACTTCGGTGTCGATCTTCGGTGTCGAGCTAATTGAGTGACTGAACGACTGAAGGACTGAATGGCGACTATAAATAGGAGGTGAAAATGCTGACGCGACCATTCCTTTGTCCGTCACAGCGGAACACGTGGTCGCAATCTCGCTGCGCCGTGTCGATTTTGAGATGTCAGCATTTTCTGTGTTTAGTTTTAGCGGATGTTGATTACGTGCAGATTAGGGTATATTGATGTTGATTGCGATTGTGGATTGAATGGATTGCCGCCACAGAAATGAAGGAGATACAAATGATGGAGATCATGTGAGACAGAAGGCGGAGGTGAACGGCTGGTGCTGGTGGTCGGGGCAGGTAGTGTATGACGTCGGAATAGCAGATGACGAAGGCCGGTGGCGAACTCGATGGCGAAATCGCTGATGGCGGCAGCTGGCGTCGGAGTAATCAGTGGACACGGCCGGTGAGAGACACGGTGAGGAGTCTCGGTGACGGCGGACTCTCTGGCGTCGGGCTCGCTGATGGTGGACTTCTATGTCGAACTGGCTCGGAATGACAGTGAAGATGATGACGAAATGTCGACTATATATATATGCAGGTGAAAATGTTGACGCGACTATTTTTTTAGTTCGTCACAGTGGAATATGTGCGTCGCGATATCGTTGTGTCGTGTCGATTTTGACGTGTCAACATTCTCGATGTTTAATCCCGAACTTCGGCGGATGCTGATTAAGTGCTGATTAAGGTTTGTTAATGCGGATGGTGATTGAGGTTTGTTGATGTTAATTCTTGTTTGTGCGGCAATGGATTGACCGCCACAGTATAAATATCTTTTCTACTACTGGAGTACAATGAATACATTTCAGTATCGTATTTGATTAAATGAGAAATAAATGTAAAATACTAACATATGATGATGAGATAGGTATATATGTTGAAGGAAGGTATAGTTAGTGTTACGCGGTTGTCGCGGTTATATTATCCATATTTAATTACCGTTTAGAACGCGGGGCCTGATCTAACAGGGCCTTAATTGTCATAAAATTAAAAGTTTCAGCCTAATATTTTACCTAACCTAACCCAAACAAAAAAAATAAATCCTATTTTAAATCGTCTATAATCTAAAGAATACAAATCACAATGTAACTAATAAAAAGCTAAATAGATGAGAAGCTGGATGAGTACATAGATTATAAATATTACGAGGAAATGGTAATAGAATCCGAGATGTGAGTCGCGAGCGCGTTTTATGTGTTGAACGTGACACTTTTGACATTTGCATCATCTTTGTTTGCATTGTACAGAGCGGAGGCGCTGGTCATAAAACGCCATTACAGGAATTCGTAAAATTTCAAATAGCTTTACTTACTACTTTACTCTAGGTCTTTTTTACATAATTGTGTGATACTCTCTACTCATTACCATGATTTGTGGGCGTTTCACTATCGGAAATGGCCTTAGAGTACGACTACACACGTGCATTTATGAAAGTACGCGATAATTCTGTTTTTCCTGAGAAGTTGTTTTTTAATAGTTTTTCAAGTGTTTATCAGGTGATGAAATTATTGTAAATATCTTAATCTAGTTTTAATTTTCACAATATTGATTCATAACAAATATTTTTTAAATTATTTTATGGTATATAAAGATATAAATGTGAAAATGGTGCAAGTGCACCAAAAGCCGTTTACACACGAGTATCGAGTTCGGTATTTTGCCATAGGTTTTAGAAAATATTTTTGCTGACGTCGTTTTAATGTATAAATCTTAATCAGAGGGGGCCATAACGACTAATGCAAAAGTATATGCGTTAAGAAAACTAAAATGAATTCTCCTTCTTATCAAAATAGTATTAGCCTTTAACATATGACTAATTAATTATATTGATATAGAATATAATGTTAGAATGGAACGAGCATATTGCAGTAAATGTACCTCAACATTTACTGCAATATGCTTGTTTCTACACACCCCAGCGGGCGGAAAGGCCGTCTTACGGTGCATATATTCGAAAATTTTATAAACCAATAATTTTTGATAATATGTAATAATGTTTTGTATTACTTCTTTATATCTTTATTAAATTTCAATTTTGGACCGGTTTCGGTGTTTTTATTACACCATTCTCAGCAAACTACAACATAAGGTACATAGTAAGATTTTTGTTATGTTTACATTCATTTTAGGTTATATGTTTACATG
>JAODAC010041135.1:0-11857 GCA_027575185.1 Mimaenictus wilsoni | reverse complement strand
GTGACACTTGTTCAATAATGTTGTTGCTGATGACAATTTTGCAGCGTACTGGCGTCTTGCTAAATACCATCGTTTTTTGTTTTCTGGGTTGATATGGGCATGTTATATTTCAATGTTGTTTCTTCGCGGACTTTATGAATTCGGGAAATATGGCTGACGTAATTTAAAGAATAAGACTTTATTATAAAGTGTATAAATGTGTTATCTGCAACAACAAGTCGAAACCCAATTGAAAATCGAATAGTAGACTTGGGCCAGAATGTTTATTAACAAATACATAACGATTTAAATCATGTAAACATGTATTTATTATATTTATTGTATAGGGTGAAAGTAATGATGTAAATAGTTATGCATAATTCGCAGATTTTGCTCGTTATCAGCCTGGCAATATTATGAAAGAAGAGTAAATTTAATTAAATACGCCCGCCTGGGTAGTTTAGTGGGTGACACCTCGGCGTATCACGTTGGTGGACGAGGTTCGAGTCCTTGGGGCGGGCACCACACAGAGTTATTATTTTTCACACACCACTTCACACACTCACCGATACACACACACACACACACACACACACACACACATTACTTCAAATATTCAACTTTAACACAACATTAAAACTTCAAACTATCAACTTCACACACCATTCTACAGACATCAGTAAGTCACTACAAGAACTACATTCAACAACAACACCCAACAATTCTCACCAACAACAAAGATTGTATAAATCCTTACATATATGAATTGTAAAGAAAACAATAACCAACCAAAAAATAAATAGAACATATCAAAGTCAGAAAGACCCATAGAGGTCGCTAGACGTTAAAATATGTGATATTATTATATTATTAATTAACTACATTGAATTTGCATTTAAAGTATTTGCTACTGACAATGAGATTATTATTGCTTCTAGGTATTATTATATTGGCCCACCTGGGCAGTGTGTAGAGCGTTGGTCTATCACTCGGAGTGGATAATCATCACTGTGAATTAATTATTAATTTACCCACACAAACACATACAAAACACATACACACTTCTACCTAAGCAACAATCAACTTTCAACAATTAAACTCTCAACATACGAATCATAAAATTGTCGCGAATATATGTATCATATTCACAACGTCGCGATGCTATCATGTCCACAGCCAAGACGCGACTACTGAGCGGCAGCGCGTAACTTAAGCTGACTTAAGCATTTTTGCGATTAGCTATAGAGTGCGAGCGCGCATTGTGAATCGAAGCTTTGTAAACCAAGCGAGGTAACCCCAACTCAAAATCCTCCATCGTGACAAAATGCTACTTTCAACACTATACACTCTACAACATACTGCTACTACTGCCACCACCACTACACACACACACACACACACACACACACTGTTCAACAACAACACCAATAACAGAAAAAACTTGTAAATACAAAGATATAAATAAATGTAAATACATGTGACTCGTGTTGTTTTTGAACACACATCTTGTTACGCGGTTTTATTATCAAGATTTAATTCCCGCCTAGAAGCGGGACCTGATCTAACAGGGAGTTACTTGCACGCTCACTCAATTGATGTTATAAGATATATGCATTTACAGATAACAAAATGGCGTTTATTTGTTCTTTGCACAATGTGTAGGTGTCGACTACGAGAACGTACAAAACAGTGTGTATAGGCGGACTTATGTAGCATAGGACGAGTTGGAAGTAAACAAGAGAGAATGACGCGTGCAAAGGGTTTTTATACCTCTACGCGACTGGAACTTAAGCCAAGATGGCGACCTTGCCACCCGGGTCTGGCCGAAGAACGCAAGGTGGCAAACTTAAAATTACAACGCCATCTCTCTACAGCGGAGCGATACATATCTAAATCTCTCTCTCTCTCTCTCTCTGTGTGATCTGAGAATAAGCCAACTGGCTAAATCCATGGATTTATTAATTTTACATAATTTAATACCAAATTAATGATTGTTAACAGAAATAACCAACATAAAAATAATCCCAAAGTTACCCAGATAAATACTGTACTATAATCTATTTTGACCATATTCCAATCCTTTCATATTTTATTACTATGTATACAGACTGTTTGTATTCAAGTATAACAAATAAGCATTAAACTATAAACTTGTTAAAAGCAATGAAAAACTGAGCGAGCTTTCAGGACTTGTTTATTTTTCATCTAAACTGACAGCGACAGCCGGTGTAAAATGCGATAAAATAGCCCAAACCGACACAAACTTTAATCTATTATTTAAACTTACCGTCCATATTTAATGGCCGGCTGGATGTCCGGTCGAGAATTAATTATTTCGAAGCTGGTGGACGGTTTAGAGATTGGCTATCGTCACCGCTGGTGCGGTGCCCACAATCAAATTGACTCTCCGATTCAATTAAATCATTACACAACCCTTGGCGTTTTCGCGCTGAAAAGCGTACACACCGGCCGCGATTCTCGACGTACACAATGGCAGCACGCGCACAGGTCAACCGCCCCCGATGCAACTCACACCAAGCACGTCCAACCACCACCACCAGCCGCCGCCTCTCAATCGCAGTTTATGCCACCGCATAACTATGCGAGTCCGACCGGGCTTCGATTGTAAATTGTTATATGCCCTGCACGCCACCCCCATACCATCATGCCTAACCACGCTTCTATAGCCACCCGTTTGCCGCCTCTCCTACCCGTCCACCACCAGCCTTCAGCACATATATACACAGACACTGCCACAGAAAGACCGGAATCCATTTTGTAATTTACGTCAATTGTCCATTGTACGGGTCGCAAACGTCGATCTGGTAATTAACACTCGAGCATGGCAAGCTTACTCGCGATTTACTTCAATTGATTTGTTATAATACGGGGTGTTTCAATCAGGTCGCATTTAAACACATTACATCGAACATTGAATATAAAAATGCTTAAATATACAACCTAATATTATATAGGTTGTTTCTATCATTGAAACCTTATATAATCTTCTTTAGCAGGAATGTTACAGGTACATACCCTTGAATTTCATAAACATTTATCAATAAAAAGAATTATACGTTAACATATTTTGAAAAGTACGTTTGAGACCTTAAAAATGATGAAATATGCAAGTTAACATCCACATAGACATATATAGTTTGTTTATTACAATGAAACTTCAGATAATCTTCTCTAACATGAATGTTTCCGGCGCCTCCACCAAAATTTTAGAAGCATTCATCTATAATTCGTTTTATAACTGAAAATAGTTTGAAAAGTACGTTGGACTCCTTAAAAACGATTAAATATGCTTCCTAACATTATGAAGGGTGTTTAGATCATCGAAACTATATATAATCTTTTTTAGGAGGAATGTTACCGGCGCCTCCACCCAAATAATAAAGGCATTTATTTATAAAACGAATTATAAGTTAAATATATTGAAAAGTACGTCTCACTCCTTAAAAATTATTTAAAATACAAACTAATATTCTACCGGTAGTTTCTATTATCGAAAATTTATATAATCTTCTTTAAGAGGAATGTTACCAGAGCTTCCACCGAAATTATAGAAGCATTGTTCAATAAAACGAATTAGAAGTTAACATATTTTAAAAAGTTGGTTTGACTCTTTTTAAAACTGATTAAATATGCAATCTGGCATTATACAAGTTGTTTATATCATTGAAACTTTATATAAACTTTCTTGCAGGGATATTACCGGCACCTCCAGCAAAATTTTTGAAATATTTACCTATTGAATAATTTGTTACAATATTTTGAAAACTAAGTTTGGGTCTTTAAAAATGATTAAATATGGAACTTAATATTAAACAGTTTGTTTATATCTATGCAACTTTTCATAATCTTTAATACAATTTCAGAAGTTCTTATCTAAAAAGCGAATCCTAAATTAAAATATTTTGAAAAGAAAGATAGACCCTTTAAAAAAGATTAAATATGCATGTTAATAATATTATATCATTGAAACTTTATATAATATTCTTTACCAGGAATGTTGCCGGCGCCTCCACCAAAATTGTATAAGTATTCATCTACAAAACGAATTATAACTGAAAATAGTTTGAAAAGTATGTTGGACTCCTAAAAACGATTAAATATGCTACTCGATGTAAAAAGAATTATAAGTTAACATATTTTAATAAGTAGGTTTGACTCTTTTTAAAAATGATTAAACGTGCAATCGGGCATTATACAAGTTTTTTATATCATTGAAACTATATAAGTTTCCTTGCAGGGACATTACCGGCACCTCCACCAAAATTTTTGAAATATTGACCTATAAAATGAATTATTTGTTAGAATATTTTGAAAACTAAGTTCGGGTCTTTATAAATGATTAAATATGCAACTTAATATTAAACATCTTGTTTATATCTATGAAACTTTTCATAATCTTTAATAGGTGCCTTACAGGCACCTCCACCAGAATTTCAAAACATTTTATCAAAAGAACGAATTATAAATTAAAATATTTTGAAAAAAAAATAGGCCCTTTAAAAAAGGATTAAATATGCCTGCTAATAATATTATATCATTGAAACTTTATATAATATCTTTGACAGGAATGTTACCGGTGCTTTCACCAAAAATTTCAAATATACGAGTAGATTTATGCTAAATAATTACCACATCATTTTATAAGATACATCCTTATAAATTTGGCTACATCAATTTTATACACAGGGTTATTCATAGTAGTTCTAAAAACATTTTAAAATCTACTAAACGACGATGAAATATCATTAAATAGCATTAAACATTTACGACGTAATTTACCTGTGCGTTTTAGCCGGCTTCATATTGAAGTGACGTCGTAATATACAACTTAATAAGCAACTTAATGAACGCTACCGGCGCCACCACCCCTTCAAGGCACCCGGAAGCCGCCTGTCAAGGGGCTGAAATTTGTTAGCGTAATTTATGTGTCCGCCAGGCAGACGTACGCGCTCCGTGTTTCTCGGAGTTCGATAATTTTCGGCACTTAGCGGTTCGGGAGGTAAGCGGGGGTAGCAGTTGGAAAATTTCTGCAAAACTATGCCTAATGTCACAAGTCGCCGCGTGCGTTTGACGTGCGAATTGTAGGCTCTGTCTGCACACTCTCGCGGACAGAGCGTAGCTGTTGATGTATTGATACATTTGGCGCAAGATGCGAAAGTTTCCAGGCGCGTGTTACGAAACCTGTTTACGGGTTGCGCCGCGGCCCATTAATCACACGCAAGGCGGCGGCAACAGGGTGGTGGCAGGAAATTGCCGTGATGTTCGTGTACACCAGGAGTGAAGGCGTGGCGGCGTGGAGGCAGGAGGGGGAAGTATGTATGTGCCACACCGACTGCCATCTGGAGTGTAACATCACTATTATTTAAGGTTTACCATCGTTTCATGTAAGTTATTAACGCCAGCTATCAGTGAGTAGGTGTCAAAAACTATATCATTTTAAATTTATCAAAAAATTACTACTTTACTATATTCAGTCATACAAATCGTAATGAATATATAAAGTTTGGATAATGTTAGTTCTGAATTTTGTAGAAATGTATAGTTTTCTCTTTTCCTTTATCAAAGAAGCCTGACTGAATTTGAACAGATTTATCTTATCGAATATATAGATAAGATAAATCTGTTTTAATTCCACATGCAACATTTGGCATGGATTTTAATGATACGAACCACCTTAGCCGCAGTCGAAGCGTCTTCAAACTAAACGTAATCGTATTCAAATGGCAGCGATTTGGATGCGACCTCCCGTCTTCCGCCGGCGATATCGGGTCGTTTCCGTTTTTGTTTGTCACGACACCACGCGAAGCACCAAAATCCAACCCCAACTGCCGCCCACCCAAAAACCGCTCGTCGGTCCGGTCGGGGTGCAATGGGGCGGCAGCTGCCGCTAATTGCATCATTTGCCTCCGGCCACAGCGCAGCGGCGGCTAAATTAACTTGCGACTTAACTTTCGGTCAAACAAATTATTTCCGCAACGTGATTCCGCAACTATTGCACAACTTTACCAAAATTTATGCAAAAATCTGCATTCGTTAACAGTATACTACACTCATTACAAGTTCTAGATCCTCTTAAATGATTTTCCCTCGATATTCCTAAATTTTCCCGGGTTTCCCTGCCTTTCCACCGATTTTCCTTGATTTTCTCTACATTATTCTGAGAGACAAAGTGCCCATATCCCGTTGTTGGCATATTTTTGAGGACTTTTCTCCTCAAACCTTTTTAGAAAATGAAAGAAATGATGAAATAAGCCAATTGAAACGAAATGATGAGTTGGAAAAGTCGTCGGAGGAGTTGGTGGGTACACTGAAGACAATTACGGCTAAAAGGCGGATCGAGGACTTTTCCCAACGTGCCCCCAGTCTGCTCGAAGCTTCAATCGATTGGAAAAATCCGCCTAATTTCCATGCAACGCAGCGAGCCAATAAAAGCGACAACGTCGGGTGCAAAAAAAGTTACATTAATCTGGATTCAAATCGCATCGTGTCGAACTTGCAGTCCGGAATCAAGTGATTCCAGGCAAGTGAAACACGACTTGAAGCAATGCACGAAAAGGCACGTGGCGTCTGAGAAATTAAGTTGCCTGTTGCCCGGAAAATCACTGCCGGTTAACTTTTTTTTTTCGCTTCTACTTCGTGAATGCGCAGCGCCGCGGACGTTATTGCGGAAAGTTGCGCGTATTTTCCGGACTTCCGGGCGAAACTTTTGGCGGAATGCATATTTTACAACGTGCAACTGTTACCTGACTAAGTGCTCTCCGTTTCTTTTATTTTTCTGCTTTTTGCCATTCCTTACAACTAATTTGAAATTGAGTTGAAAGATTTTAGCAGTATTTCTGAATGTACACAACAGCAAATGTTCATGGGGAACATAAAATTGTTATGTAAAAGTTTATTTAAGAAGTAAGGATATGTTATGTGGGTTGCAAATAAATTAAGTAAGTTTTTAAATATAGGCAACCCACTATTCATAGCTTTCCTTTTTATTTTCTTCAATAAATCAAATGGTATAAAGTCGATAGTAAGAACTTTAAAGAATTTCGACCAAATTTTATAATGCGATCTGCCAAACTATAAAATTTCTTCTCAAACAATATGTTTCGTTGAAAACTGTCAAAATATATGAGGTTAATACCAAGTAACTACATTTAAACGTGATTTATAAACATTTTTTCAGTTTAATTGATAGGCTTTTGAAGATTAATGCCTGAATTTCGTTCAATTCCCAGCCAGAGTCGTTTGCGCATTTTTCGCCGAGGCGATCACACAGTCCCTGTGGTGATTCGGGCCCAAAACGAGGAATGGCCCATTCCCTGCTCGCTCCGATGGCCCGCCGTCGGAAATTCCAAACGAAAATGCAAAGAAATTGGTGGAAAAGTCGGGGCATGTCGGAAGGAAATTTGTGCGGCGTTTTACATCCATTCCGAATGTAGCCCTGGTATGTGGGTGGCTGCCTGCTGGTTTGGGGGACGGCAAATTTATGCCGTCGGCAAGGTTTACGCCGCACCTATGGCCCACAGTCACACGTCTCCTTACGGCCAGATGGATATCGTGGCATGGGCGTAAAAGGAACGAAAACACTTCAAACGGCGGCGGCGCGCTTTCATTGGAGCGCGCGCACATTCGAATTCGCATTCCCGCATGAATTCCCATGGATTCCTTCGCATCCGAAATCGGGCGATGCATGGCATTCACGTGCTCTTTACAATCCGCCGCTTTTTTGGATTATCAGAGAACGGGCTATCGACAAAGTCGGCGAAGTAATTCAATTAGATTTTTTCCCCATATGTATATATTTTTTGTTAAATAACACCTTTGGTTTGCCTAAATCTCATATGAACAAGGAAAAAATGACAATTTCCTTTCTATCAAAAGAAAAATGCCTGACAATAAGCCGGAAAGAAATATATAAATCATTTCAAGATTGATCGCATTTCCAGTTGTCGTTTTCAATCATTACACCACTGGAGCCCTTCCTCCGCCCCCGTTTCACATTTTCGCATTGAAAAATGCTGACTTCTTAATCTTAAAAATATCAATCTCTATTTAATCTTCGGCGAAGCGTTTGCGAGGAAAGCGAGAAAAATGCAAACATCAGGTGAATTGATTAATCGATTGGCTATCAATCTGCATTAATGGATTCCGTACCCGCGAGATAGGCTACACCACATGCTGTCGACATTGTCGAAGAGGCACAGCTGTCGAATCCGAGCCCATTTCCGCGCAATCCGAGCCACCACGCGTCGGCCAGACGTTGAAAAAGCATTTTTATTCAAAAGCGCCGCCCTTGCTTCACAGTAAGCTTCACAGCTCATAGTCTAAAAGAAATATCAATCTTCCTTGGCGAATGACAGTTTTTGGTTATTTTATCATGTAGCCTACACTACTCGCATGCGTTTTCCCACAAAAACGATCTAAACGAGCTTCAACTCTTAAAAATAAAGCTTTATTTGATGTTTCTCGGTTTAAATTTTACATATTAACATAAAAAATATAGTTTACGTTAAATTTTAATCAAAATTGCATTAAGGGGTTATGTCCATGATGAAATATAGTTAAATTTTGTGGTTAAACACGGAATTAGTTCTTCATCCCTTCGGACACATGAATAATACCGGCCATTAGTCATTAGTGTACAGGGTATAAAGGGTTGTGGCGTGTAACCCGACGACCTTTCCACGGCTCTCGTTTGATTGAAACTCTCGACGTCTTCAGGAGGACTGCCGGCGCCGTCTGGCGTCACCGCTCCCACACCGCCGCCGCCAGGATGAGGCGTTTTGCAAACCGCCAACTGACAACGCTAGGAACTATTTGCGCCAACCGGACGTCTGCCATTTGCTGCCGCCTTTCGAGAACGAGGGTTGTTGTCAAAAGAAAAACTTCCGCTCATTGTCAGATGTTTTCTCTAAGCGTAACCGTTCTATGCTTACAGAAAATTAGAAAACAAGGAAATTTGTAACAAAAAGCAACGTGCAGATCATTTATCATTACGTAATTGTTCTACAAACAAGAAGTTCTGTAATGATACTTGTATATAATAGTTCTTTGATGCTTGGAAAAGGTAGTTCAATGTAATAAACACTGTAAAAATAAAATTCCGAAATAATTTATAAGTTTATTTCTCATATCGAATTGCAAATTCTTTCGTTTTCGGAAAAATGATAGTTATTTTCATCATTTTTTGACAATTTCTAAGAAGGTGAAGACAGCCAACTATACCGTCAGCTACAGTTTACGCTCGAAACTTGTTATTTTTCATAATTTTAGGTTTTCAGTTTTTTTTTTAGGTTTTCATAATTAGTGAGTATACGACATTTTTTCTTTATTGGAAATTGTTTCATTTTTGGTAGAGAGGTAATTATGTTTTTTTACTTTTACCAATTTCTAAGGTGTATAGACAACTCCTACAGTCGACCAATTGGAGAAAAATAAGCTAGGGATAGCAAGAAATGGAGGGAAAAGCTGGGGGAGGCCAAGGTTCGTTAGTGAGATGTGAAAAAAGCAGAAGTAGGCAGCCAACTATACAATCAGCTGTTTTTTCACGCTTAAATTGTTATCTTTCTTCAAAATTTTAATGTTCTATGAAAATTAGTAAGAGATATACACGTTATTTCCCCTTTTAATTGTAGATTCTTCTTTTCAGGTAGAATCATAATTATTTTCATCATTTTCCAATGGGTAACATATGTAGGCAACCAACTATACCAACAGCAATTTCTTAACACACTTAAATTGTTGTCTTTCTTCAAAATTTTAATTTTCTATGAAAATTAGTAACTGTACAACTATAAAAATTAAATTCTGAAATGTTTTACAAGTTCATTTCCCCTTTTTTATTATAGATTCTCCTATTTAGGTAGAATAATAATTATTTTCGTCATTTTCCATTTGGTAATATGATGTAGATGTAAATGTAGGCAACCAACTTCACACTCATAAATTGATACATTACCTCAAACTTTGTGTTTTTAATGAAACTTAGTGAGTATATAACGATAAAAACGTAATTCTGAATTGATTAACATGTTCATTTCCTCTATTTTATTGGAGATTCTCCTTCTTCGGCAGAGAAATAATTATTTTCGGCATTTTTACGAATCGATAAGGGATATAAACAGCCAATTGTAAAATCAAGAATTTCTTTACACTCTTAAATTGTTATCTTTCTTCAAAATTTTAGCTTTTTTATGAAAATTAGTAATTGTACAACTATGAAGCACAAATTCAACATTAATGTATATATTTATTTCTTGCATTTTATTGGTGTTTCTTCTTTTTCGATCAAATTCTCAATTTGGAAGAGCAGCCAATTATACAACCAGTCGAGTCTTCACACTCTTAAATTTCAGTCTTCTATTTTCAGTTTTTTTTTCAATTTTCAGTTTTCTATTAAAATTATGCAACAACTATAAAAATTAATCTACCGGAAATTTAATCTGTTCACATTTCCATTTGTATGCATTTAAAAGCAAATCTTCCACATTATTTGTGGTCCTAGCGTGAATATGACATTTTAAAATTCGGCGGCGATCAATATATTTAATGCACGATATTTATTTAACTACCTGCCACAAACGTGTGCATTATGGCCGCAAAAATAACGCGCAATTGCAGCGTATTTCGTGTCCGGTTTTCTGCGTTGTTTAGGGAGCGGCGTAGAGTACAGGGGGTAGGTTTCGGCCTCGATAGCCGATAATTCACAAGCGGATTACGCCAACGCGTGCCTTTCTCCTTGCGAACTCAATTATTTCGGCAATAGCGCGTATAATAAAATGATACCATCCCGATGGCCCGCCGCCACTATATTTCATCGAAAGCGCGACGTTTTATAGCGGAAACGTGATGCGAACACCGCGCCGCGATGCGGGTCCCGTAATTATTCCGCGAGCAAACAAACCTCGCCAACACCGAGATTTTTACAAAACACACACGCATGCATGCGCACGCAACGCACGCACCGGACGAGGAAAACATAAACGCTGCCGGCGACAACGCGTTTTTCGCCAGTTTGCCATTTTCGACTGCGATTTTTATCCCAACGCCGCGCCGCCCCCGCCCCCGCACCGGGACTGGCTATCTGCAAATGATTTCGTCATTGTGTATTTAAACGCGGGTGGATCGCAGCAAAAAAAGTACATGACGTGCAATAATGCAACAAACTCACATGTACAATCACATACACAATGTATGTATGTCAATTGATAGGGGTGGCTAAAACTCCACTTTGTTGTTTACTTTGCATTTCAGTAATGCCTTGTTTTATTTATTTTTTGTTCGCTTTTCACGTATCAGCGTTGCATATCAAATAGTTTTACTTGCTTTCCTCTGATGTGAGTAATCAAAAAATAATTAGAAACGTCGAGAGCAACAGAATAATTTAAAAAATCTAGAAATACAGTTGATGCATTGATTAATTGTTATTATAGCGAAATTTAAAACTGATATTTGCTAAAAGGACTGTCTCATTATGTAAAATTATGATAGGAACTGAAACTGTCAGCGTAATGCATTAATTGTGTTTCACGGCTTAATTTTGTATAATGTGGAGTTTCATTCGGTAAAAATCGATTTTAATATAAATTATGCGTTTGTATAATTTAAAATATTTATTGAAATATGTTTTGTAATGTAATAAATGCTTTCAGAGAACGGAATTAGATTTTTATTTTGAATCAACGTAGACAACCCAATAAACATATACGCCTGGCATTAGCTCTTATAAGAAGAGCCTCCACACTTGACCTCCCAGATTTGTATGAATATTGATATAGTCGTGTAGTATAAGTCTAGAAACCCATATTCTCAAGCATTGTCCTAAAGAAGGGTTTTGAAAATAAATACCTATTGTTGCCCACTT
>JAODAC010041124.1:0-11860 GCA_027575185.1 Mimaenictus wilsoni | reverse complement strand
AAAATATAAAAATGTATTCCAGGCTGAAGGACCAGTTAGGTCGATGGCCAGGTCTCCGGACCAAATACATTATTATTGTTTTATTGGGATATAGATATGTCCTATGTGATGGTTGCATATCTTCGATTTTAGTTCTTCCTGCTGCCATTTGGAGCGCTGCTTAATCCAAACGAACCGGCCAGACTGGGGCATCTTATATGATCTGTGGTTTAGTCACATTTTTACTCTCGAAACATCTACTTCTCTTTTCAACATCTTCAACTTTTTGCAACAAATTCGCATCGGACGCGTGGTCCACGAATCCTGCTAAAAATAAAAGATGCGCCTAAATTCGCGGATTGATGCTGTTGCTATTCGCAACGGTGAGAATCTGTACTGACTTAAGCAATTTATCGATGTCGTACGCATGGCAATCCCGACTACATAATCAGCAATCGCCAACGCTAATCAATCATCGAGTCATCGAGTCAACGTACGAACATTTCGGCTGTGTTGAAATTTCTTTTCTCCAACTAATCACTCGTTAGTCTGAAGTAGAGAGGCCGAAACAAACATTTTTTCGACTGCGTCTGATGTGAGCGTATGACGCATGCGCGCGACGAATTGCACCGACAGACAGGGACACGCATGCGCTTATGACTTCGAAAAAAAAAAAAGAAAACATACACACCAATATGTAAGCGAGTGTATGTATAAATGAGTGAATGTGTAAGTATGTGTATGTGTAAATGAGTGTATGAGTGGTGTGTGTGTGTGTGTATACGTAAGTGTGCAACGCGTGAAATTGCTTTTTAATCGAAGTTTTAAACAATCTTATTTCTCCACCGCTGAGTGTTGGTTTCTTTCCGGCGTTACACTATTGGGGGATGTGCAATCAGCTGTGAAAACATCTCGAGCCCTCTTTGGCGAGTATGAAAACTACCGGCATTGAAATCTATCCGGGTTTTCAGTTTGATTTGGTGTGGTGTGGTGTGGTGTGGTGATGTGTTTATCCCCCAGCTGCTATTGTGCGTAGCTGTTACCGCGTGTGATGCGACTCGGTGGCGAATATTTTGCGCTTGTTTGGCAAACATCCCGATTGTTATTTTAAGGGGTCACGAGCCAGCCGAGGAAGAACAGACGAACCCCTATCATACGCGCAATGCATACGAAATTTTTACCCAGCGAGAAAATAAAACAAAAAAAGTTCTTGAGAACTTTTTGAAATACAAAATTGTGAATAGACAAGTATTTGAACCAGAAAGGAATAGCTGACTTTTTTTGAGTTTTGTCATTGTATAAAATATATAACCTTTGATTTTAAACACAAAACATGTTGAATCATCGGTGTTTGCGGTCACGCATCTTAACGAAACCCGCGAATACCCCGCGAATTGTAAGTTCTCGGGGTCTTGTTTAGAGGCTCTAGCGCCTTGTTTTAGTGACTTAACCCGCCCGCACAGTAAGTCCGACACGCCGACAATACTCGGCAACAACAAACAAATAACACATCACGAGATATGAAGAAAGAATGGTGTAAGTAATGCGACTTATTTGTTCAAATGCTGGGTGAAAAGTGATTTTATTTTAAGTAATCTTAATACATGCGAGCTTTGATGGAGAGAGATGTAGCCACCCTGGCGCATGCGCAGCTTTAGCAGCGCTGCCAACATAAAATATATTTCGGGTTCTCAATTCCCCAACAGCGCCTGTGACGCGAACAATCGGAATTGGTCTGCGAACATTATGTTAAGAGACGGCTGACTGTGAGCCTTCATGTTGTAGTTAGTAACACACCACCGTACATGACATACGGGGATTACAGCTTCAAGCCCTGTCGGAGGCATTCGTCATTTTCTATTTCTAATTATTGCCTACCGATAATTATTTGTTCATATTGATATGTCAAAGACAATCATACTTCATGACATTATGATGGTAGTAGTGCGTTCGATAACGAAAACATCTCTTAACATAACATGTTATAACTGCGTCAAGCGACTTTATGAAATTATTTCCCCGCGAGTTGTAAGTTCGCGGAGCTTCACTAAAGAAGGTTTGATATGCCCAGAAAAAAAACTTTCTCATGATAATGCTGGACAAGAACTAATTAATGTCACATATTGAACAAGAACGCTGCGTGCCGGGTTGACGAAGAGCTCTAGGAGTCTCGTTTGGAAACAACGGTGTTCAATTATCATTCAACAGCCTCATTATTTTAATTTGTGTTCTATATATTGTATAAAATTATTCGCCGGTATGGTCTCTACGAACGCGCGCTCTTATCACAATTTTCGTGGAGTTCTTTTGCTCAACATTTTTCCCACTAAATATGAAGCTATGAAGATGACACAAACATCAAAATTCTCCCCAATTCTTCTACTTTCTCATGGTATCAAAATTATTTCAATCCCATTACGATTAAACTCTTGTACACTGCTTTTAAAATGAGCTGTTTTATGAAAGTTTGAATCTGAACTTCAATAAGGGTTTTTCACCCTTATTCATCAATCGAACACTATGCCACATATATCAATTTATTCCCCTTTTTATGTACTTTAACATGGTAGTAATATTTTTCTAATCAGTTTTCTGCAGCTATCGATTATACCTTGCTATATAACATATTTCATGCATTTATCGGTTTTTTCTTGCAAATCAACACATGTACTCTTTATATCTTGCACATATTTGGTTAACATAATAATAATATCACATATTTTAATGTCTATCGACCTCTGTGGATCTTTCCGACATAGATATGTTTTTTATTTTTATTTGTATGATTTTTTTGTAGGGTTGTTATTTACAAGTATGTTTTTGTGTTTATATAATTGTTTATTGATTGGTGTGAGTTGTTGATGAATATATTGTTGTTGTCGTTGAGAGTAGTTCTCGCAGTGAATTGCAGGTATCGGTAGAGAGATGTTGGAAGTTGAATGTAGTGTTTGAAGTTGAGAGTTTGAAGTGGTGTGCGTGGGTGAGTGTGTGAAGTTGTATGAAAAATAATCACACTGTGTGATGCCCGCCCCGGGGGCTCGAACCTCGTTCGCTGGCGTGATACGCCAAGGTGCCACCCACTAAGCTACCCGAACGGGCTTGGTTAACATTTGTTCTAATGGATTCATAAATAAATAATTGAGTATTTTTTTTATTCCTCGGAACGATGGTTCAACAACCAGTCCTGATCCTCAAGCAACGCCGCGCCTGTCGGGGCAAGAGCGCATCTTAAGTGCGCAGCGCAGGCGCGGTTGAGACTAAATATGCGCGGCAATTTCAAATAGCCGTCATTTTCGTCACAATATTTCAAAGCGAAAGAAGCGCCAAAGATGCCAACTTAAGTGGGCAGCGGTTAGTCGGTCGGACGCATGCGCAGCTTTGCAATAAGCGCTGCCAACCCTACATATCATGGGGCAAAATGTCCCTAGCAGCGCCGCGTCGGCGTCGTTGCCGCGAACACACGTAATTCCGGCTGTTTTGGTTGCATATACTTTGATTCTAGGCAACTAAACATCCTTATTTTTCAATACCGGTGTGTTTCAATCGTTAGAAACGCAAAAAACGTTTGGAAATCAAGCAGTGGAATCAAGCGTGAAGGTCACCATATATCCGTGGATTGACGTTTGCAATCAAACAACACGCTGGAATAAACCACAAGTAAACGCAATGAAACAGCAGAAAGCAACAACACAAAACACCAAAAAAAAAGACAGAATCAAATGATTAACACTCCGCAGGAGCTTGCATTCGTTGTAGCCACCACGCATGGGATTGAGAAGTGAGTGGCTCCAATTGAAGAAAAGAAAAGTTATACCATGAAGGTCGGGCCTTTACCACAACTTCTTACAATTAGTTAAATCTTTCTTTCTAAAATTATTATTGATAAATAATATTAAAATCGAAATAACTCAAATAATAGCAACCTTACGATATTGCAACTTTCTTATAATAGAAACATTGTATTTTTAAAGATACTCAGCAAGTTTATTAATTTCCTTGAAACGCAATAAAATAATGGACATTTTAAATTTGTACTTTGCGTTAAACTGATGCAACCTGCGTTAAAAATCAAAATATCTCGAAAAGTATAAAATTTAGAATGTTGAAACTTTCAAAAATCATGAACAACATATGATTAAAGATCTCCAGAAAATTTCGTTTAAATAAATTGAAAAACAACAAAGTTATGGATAGTTTAAAGTTGAGTTACTAATACAACTCATGCAATCTGTTATTAAAATAGTAATATCTCGAAAAGTATAAAATTTAGAATGTTGAAACTTTCGGAAACTGCAAACAACATATGTTTAAAGATTTTCAGAAAGCTTTGTTTCATTTCATTGAAAAAACAACAAAGTTACGGCTATTTTAAACTTAAATTGTTGATAAAACTTATACAACTTGATTTTAAAATCGAAACATCTCGAAAACTATCAAACGTAGAAGGTTGAAACTTTTCCAAATTCTGAGAAATATATTTATAAAGATATTCAGTTAGTTTTGCATAATTACATTGAAAAACAGCAAAGTTATGGCTATTTTAAATTTAAATTATTGTAAAAACATATACAACTTGATTTTAAAATCGAAATATCTCGAAAACTATTAAACATAGAAGGTTGAAACTTTTCCAAACTTTGAGAAGTATATTCATATAGATATTCAGTAAGTTTTGTATAATTACATTAAATAACAAGAAAGTTATGACTATTTTAAACTTAAATTGTTGATAAAATTTATACAACTAGACTTTAAAATCGAAATATCTCGAAAACTATTAAACATAGAAGATTGAAACTTTACCAAACTTTGAGAAATATATTCATAAAGATATTCAGCAAGTTTTGTATAATTACATTGAATAACAAGAAAATTATGACTATTTTATACTACATTTTCAACCAAACTATTGATATAATTATAGTACAGTTTTCGATTCTTAAAGAAACACGTCCTTAAACGCCCTGAACACGTTTCTGACTATGAAGTGGTTTCGAAGGAGGTTTTTCCTGCCTCTTGCATGCACAAAAGGGGAGCGAGAACACCGCGGTTGCCGTGGAGGGGTGGCGGTTGATAGCCGCGTTGTTGCTAAGGGGCGGTCGAAAGCTCAACGATCAAAATCGCATCTCGTTTCAATTTTGCTGAGCAAACACACACACACACACACACACACACACCGACACAGACACAGACAGACAGCCACCAGCCAAAACGATTTTCAACCCCGCCGTTGTTGCCGCCACTGCCAGCACGACCGCCTCCACTGCCGCCGGCGCCGGCAGGGTGGTGGTAGTGGTTCTTTTTTTTCCATCTCCGAAAACGGGAAATATTATTTGCGTATACATTTCCCAGGGAAGAGCCTAGAGTAAAAGCCGACACGAACGCGACGCGAATCTCAAGTGTTTTCACACGTTTCCTGCAGATGTCTGCAGGAGTTTGAAACCCTCAGCAAACAACATGTTTGGTAATTGAATTTTTGTTGTAGATTGTGTAAAAAATTGTTTTAGACTTATTAGAAAAATTAGAAAATCATAGTTTAGTTCACTATATTCGAAAAATATGCAACCAAATATGCATTAAATAAAAAAACCTTAAACAAGTTCGGGGCTAACTGGTTTATTTTTTAGATACTGAAATTTTTATTACGTATACTCTATGGCAATTAATTTAACAAAAAAAAAACCACTCAGAAACACACTAGGCAACCCAATAAACAACATTGTTTAAAATATAGGCAACCAAATTTACACATTTCCAACTTATTTCCCTGCAATTAATTAAATTTCGCCTTCATTTGTTTTCAAACGTTTTTCTTACTTATTTCGAAAGGAATAAAACATTGACGATTTTAGACAGCGTTCAGCCCCTGAGGGCAGGCAGTCGTCGACTAAAAGTTTCAAGTTCTTTTTAGTTTTTACTCCTACTTCTTCTACCTTCATCAAAAGTCATCTGCGTTCTGCGTCCCTTTGAAAGGAAAAAGCAAACAAAATTTGAAACTCATCCTCTGTGTTTTTGTTTAGTGCTTGCTCGTCGCAGATTATGAAGGCAGTAGAAATAAAGAAATAGCACCGCCGGGAGGGGTTTGATTTATTTTGATTTATGTGCACTGTTTTTTTTTCGGTTTTCCCTCTTTTTTTCATTTTCGTATGCATATGAAGTACGTATGTACAGCCCACACTTTATGCAAATTTGAGAGTTGGGAAAAAAGAGCGTTTTGAAGATCCAAAATCGAAATTTATAATGTGATAAACATTTAAACTGTAATCACTTTATTGTTTACAAAAGGACATTTAAAAAAATTGGCTGTGTGTCTGTAGATTGATATTTTCCTTGTTTTAGGAAACAGATAGACGTCGTAACTGCTACTACACCAAACAACCAGTGTACCGGTGACCGTAATCGGATGCCATACGTCATAAAGGGCGTAAATTGCGTAAAATGTAAACTGTTTAACAATTTTTTTTTCGGAAACTATCAGGCATTGCTTCCTAGGATTTTTACCATATTTTTTTCACAAATCACGTACCCGACTCTATTTTTAGTTTTGCCAAACGAACAAGAAGAGTCCACGCTTTGTCAAATGAGTTGCGCAAAACTAAAAATAGTATAGTCGAGTATTAGATTTTTGAAACAAAAAAATATGGTGAAAATCCTAGAAATGCCTGATAGTTTCCGAGAAAATAATTGTTAAACATTTGGTTGGAGTGCCAATTCACGAACGTTCAGATAGATATACCTATAGCTTCCGATTACATTTGTCTGTACTTGGGTTAGTTAGGTGGCGCAGTAGTTACGTTGTCGGTCTTTTATTTTGGGTACGGTTTAGGAGCAGTTCGCGTTGTTTTTTTCTTTTCTTTTATATTTATATATTTTAATTGCATTTGTGCATTATTGATCTATTTATTCTTAGTATATATTTATTGAATTGTAAAATAGCATTAGCACGAAAACTACTTTATCGTAACATATAAGTTCTACAATGGAACAAGTCATAAAAGCTTCGAAAACATAAGGCTGATGTATCATAATAAATAAAGCAATAATGCACAAATGTAATAAAAATTATATGAATAAAAAAGAGAAAATAAAACACGTCGGCCCACCTGGGCAGTCTAGTGGTGGCATCTCCGCTTACCACGTAGGTGTACGGGGTGTGATTCCCCGAGGTGGGCAATATTATTCACCCACAACTTACCACAAACACTTACAACACTAAAACATTCAACAGCCAACATTCTACCCTCAACATTCAACACACAACTACTACACAACAACAAAAACAACACAAATTGTAAACATGCAAATAGATATGTACAAACACGGCGGAAAAACCTTAGGGTTGATAGCCATTAAAATATATACATTAATTTTTTAAAACACGACGAACCGACGACATAACAACTACACCAAACAATCAACATGTCGGGAACTGTAATCGGACGCTATACATTTTAAAATTCGTAAATTGGCGCTCGAATCAAAAGTTTAACAATTATTTTCTCGGAAACTATCAGGCATTGCTTCCTCAGATTTTGAGTTTTTTTTTTTTCAAAAATCTAGTATCCGACTAGTATCCAATATTTTTAGTTTTGCAAAACTCATTTGAGAAAGCTTGGACTCTACTTGTAAGTATCGTGTTCCGATATCAGCGTCGACGCAGTTGCGTCAGTCTACTGGTTGATGCTGAATGTTCTGTTTCTTCAACCGAAATCGACGTTAGAGCGCTCCACTATTGCTTGATTCTAAATGTTTTGTTTTCAAAACCGAAATCGACGCAAATGCGCCCCACTACTAGATGATGCTAAAAGATCTGTTCCTGAAACTGAAATCAACGCGAGTGTGCGAGAACTTGTTGATACTTGACACTAAAACGATTGATAAAACCCGAAAACCCGGAGACTCGGGTTTCGGAATTTTTTTGACAAGCTTAGTCAGAAGGTTGTCAAATACATTAAGTTTGTAAAGGCGCGTAAGCGGCTTGTCTTAAAATTATTACCCCGAGATTTGTAAGGTCGCGGGGCCCTATCTAAAGGGCTTTGGCGAGTTCGCCAATGGAATAAACACGTGAAAAACTCGGTTCGAGACACGTCGACAGGAGACGTTAAAAACGTACTTACTCAGTGCAGTGCTGGATAAAAAAACAAACTTAATTTACAAAGGTTTGGCACAAGAAGTGCCAATATGATTGATAGGGTAGAGGTTGCTGCGCATGCGCGACTTACGCGAGCACTACCAACCCCAATATCACTTCGTACCAAAATTCCTAAAAGTGCCGGTGGGGCGAACACAGTTTAAGTTTTAGCTACTTTTTCAAACTTTTTGTTAACATTATACCACTATATCTGCTAAGAATAATACCCTAAAAGTCCAGCAAGCAAGCACGTACCGCACATAATACTACCCCGGTTTGCTGAACTGGTTGCATAATTGGCGAGCAATTACACGCGACGCGCGCGCGCACACACACATACACACATACATAACCTCATCTATAATTTAGCCGAGCGTAATTTGACTGAAGGTATCCACAGCGCGGCGCGGCGGCCACGCGGGTACATCCCCATGATGATACTTAATGTCAGGGATCGGTTCGGTCAATACGGCGCGCGGCGGTGATCACTGATCACGCTGATCTGTCGATCGTTTTCGGTGATCGACGAAAAACCCTAAAAAACAATCAAATAAAACCGCCACGTCGAGACAACCAACATTATCATCGTTGTTGTGTTTTATAATCGCTCGAAAACGCTTTACAGAAAATAGTTTAGAAAAACCACGACGTTCTTGTACATAAATCAAACGCATCGAAATTACCCTTTCGACTCGGATGACGTTTTTCGAGCGAAAAACACGTTGCTTAATTTCGAAATTGTTTCCGATTAACGTGTTTTTTTCCGAACATTTCTGCAATTTTTCGGGGTAATTTTTATAATGCTATCGCCCTTTTATAACATTAAAAAAATTACGCAACGTGGTCGGACGATGAGTGAGAGAGAGAGAGAGAGAGAGAGAGTGTTTCAACCAACAATAATAACAAGAAAAATTGAGATAATTCGCTTTTGATGGGCAGATGGGGGCGCTCCCTTTTTCCAATCGACAAACGCGTTGGAGTGGTACTTGACCATTTGGGATAAGTTGGGATATATTAGTTTTGGGCAAACAGTATAATGGGATAATGCCTTTACAAACATACTTTCGTGCTTGGAAATTTACTGTACAAACTTGTACACACTTGAATTTGGCGGGAAACTTTTACGGGTTGCATCATTGATAGGAATAATATTTGAAACCGGAATACTCAACCTTTTATATATTCAATTCAAAGAAGCGAATTGAAGACAGTTTTTTTAAAGATGTCTATAAAAAAACCGTAAACCCGGGTAAACTCTAATAAAATCTAGTAAAGAAACTCAAAACTCGGGATTTTAGAGTTTCTTAGCGAGTAAAATCCCGAGAAACATGCAGAGAGTTTCTCTAAAAGCATTCTATAAACAAACAATTTTAAAACAAATGCAATAACGTATAATAAATCTTAAAAAACTCGTGTTCAACCCGGGGTTAACCGAGTTTTTCACACTACATCGGGTTTTGAAGAAACCCGAAAACTCGAGTAAGACCCGAAAAAAAAATGCCTTTACAAAATCACTTTGATGCTTGGAAATTTACTATACAAACTTGTACACACTTGAATTTGGCGGGAAACTTTTACAGGTTGCATCATTGCTAGGAATTATATTTGAAACCGGATTATTCAAACTTTTTCATTACATTCAATTCAAAGATTATTAATCGAATTGAAGACAGTTTTTTGAAAGATGTCTACAAAAAAACCGTAAACCCGGGAAAATTCGAATAAAAACTACTAAAGAAACTCAAAAATCGGGATTTTAGAGTTTCTCAGCGAGTAAAATCCCGAGAAATATGCAGAGAGTAACTCTAAAACCATTCCAAAATCAATATTTGATAACAAAGACAATAACATGTTTTAAAACTTGAAAAACTCGTGTTCAACTTGGGGTTAACCGAGTTTTTCACACTACATCGGGTTTTGAAGAAACCCGAAATCTCGAGTAAAACCCGTGTTCGCGCCAACGACGCGGCGTTGCTAGGAATATTTTGCCCCTTGATATTTAGGGTTGACAACGCTTATTGTCAAACTGCGCATGCGTCCGCCCGACTAGCCGCTGCCCACTTAAGTTGGCATCTTTCGCGCCTCTTGCGCTTTGAAATATGTGAAATAAAACATTACTTGTCCAACATTATTCTTCATGTGTATTTCTTCTGTGTTGCTTACTATGCTGGGCACATCAAACCTTCTTAAATGCAGCTCCGCGAATTGTAAGTTTGCGGAGCTAACAATTCGCGGGGAAAGAATTTCATAAAGTCGCTGGGCGCTGGCGCATTTAAAACCCGAAAAAAAACGGGACCAGTTTTTCAAAAAACAAGATTTCTTAACAAATATTTAAAAGAAACAATAATTTAAAAAATGCTGTATGAAGCCTGGTTTTAACGGAATTTTCTTAATTATTAATTAATCTTATTGTTAAACTAGAAAATATTATCAAGTTTACCTTTTCAAACTCACAATCAGATTAAACGTGTTTTCCAAACAAATATTTTTAAACAACTAAAACTTTCGTCGTGTGTTTTTTTTGTTTCTCTCATGAGAAATAAAACTTGAAATCTTTGACGATGATGAAAAAAAAAAAAAACTGTTAAACTGTTAAGTTGTCTTTTCACGTAGTATCGACCCTGGTTATATTTATGATATTCATATATTATACGCGCGTATCTACAGGGCGTTGCCGTTAATCGTTGGCTTTGTTTTGTTGTTGACGTCGTTTATAGGTTAGGTTAGGCTTCTTTTGAAGAGTTTGAAGGAGGTCTTGGTAGGCATATTCGACTTCGACGCCGTTTTCAACTTGTTTCGGCCTGCTTACGCCCGTGCGTTATAATGGCTTGTTTCCCAGCGGGATCGTTTACTAATTGGGGTTCACCCAGCGACGTTGCGCGCCCATCACGACAACGACGACGACTACCACGGCCAAGCCAAGCCAAACTCAATGTGTTTTCTTCTCCTCTTCTCTGAGTAGTAGTAGTAGTAGAGGTAACACACGGGTTCTCACACCATAAGTAAGCATCATGCGTGTGCGTTACCGACCCGATGTCCTGTGGTGGTAATGCCCAAATAGTTTTCAAGATTCGTTTTTAGCTGGTTATAATATTTGTTTGAAAAATTCGGATAATCCGGCTTTGGGAGAAGTTTTTTCTACAATTATTCGTTTTTTAAAGAATATTTTAATGTGATAATATGGTCGCCAATTTTCTTTGTTATTTTTTTAATTTAGCTTTCAAGACTGATCGAGTTTTACACAGTCTTTTTTAGAGTTATGAAATTGACTACTGCCCACGAGATCCCGGGTTCGATTCTCGATGGGGATGCATAGTAAAGTGAATTCTTTTTCTTATCAATAGTATTAGCCTCTAATATGACTAATTACACTGCACAAGAATTGAATAGAGCTAATGACCATAGCAGTCGATGCTCGGTAAATCAAAAAAAAAAAAGTTATGAAATTATTTAAAATCGCCCACCTGGCCAGCCTAGTGGTAAAGCATCCACTTACCACGTAGGAAGACGGGGTTCGAGTCCCCGGGATGGGCATTTCACCGCATGAATTATTTATTTAATGGAGAGGGGACTGTAGATTGTTGGTAAAACATGTTGATATTTTGATGTGAAAAAACGATTTTTGTCACTGTTTTACAAGTTTAATAGATAAATCGTACGATGTACATTTCGTCGTTAGGCATCGTCGGGTACTAACGAGCCAAAAGTTACAAAAGATGTATTTATACAAAAATTCTACATTATACAGTT
>JAODAC010041113.1:0-58362 GCA_027575185.1 Mimaenictus wilsoni | reverse complement strand
TGACGTCGCGATACCAAGAGTCCGGCCGATAACGACTTTATTTGGAAGTCCGGACCTCTTGGCTAATTGCCGCGACAACATGACCTATTCATCAACATTCGCAACTAGAATATATTACAAGAGTAGGTACTACCCATTGTTCACTAATGTCTGTTATATATTTATGCACAATACACTATTAAGCAGCGTATTAACGCTTCCTTGTTTGCGCATCTGCGTAAACAACTATAACACATAATTATGCACTATTTTGTGCCGTTAAAAACAATTAAAGCACCAATTGGTTCTGCATGTTACACATTTTACACAAAAACATTCCTCATTCTCGTTATAAATATTGTTATATCTCTTTCTTCTGAAAGTTTTGTTGCATACCTGGCATATTTAAGAATAGTATCCTTTTTATATCAATTGCAATGGGCTATATTGAGGTATTAATTGTTCCATGCGTTATGCAATTATGTTTTTTTTATATATTATTATATTAGTATTGTTTTCTTAATATTGAATTAGTTGCGTGATTCGCAATTTGAAATCAGTTGTGAAGTACTTGCGTTCTTATTTATTGTTATGTAATTATTTGTTAAATATATAATTTAAAAAGGAGAAAAAAAAGTTCGCGGGCAAAATTTAAACCCGCAAACCTTGAATCAGAAGGCAAACACTCTAACGTATACACCACGAAACCGATAGGACTAACCGTACTTTTTTTGGCCTAAGTTTGAAAATTGTTTTTGGGTAAACGGCTTAAAACGGCATAAAATCCCGTTAACACAAACTATTTCTATATATGTACTACACGTACAAAAAGTTTCATTCGATTTGGCGTTGGACAATTGGAACACTCTCCTTGTCAGCAAACCCCGAAGACTTCTCTTCCAGATTTTCAAACTGCGTTTAACAAGCGTTAGCATAGAAAATTCAAACCGAAAACTTTCAACAACTTCATTATTCGACCATCCCAGCAATGTTATGATTGCAATAGAAGATTATTTAAGTTTAGTTTAAAACCAAAGTGTACATAATTGCACAAATAATACAAATTGCAATGAAATATTCCCGGGTATTTACATTCTCGCCACCCACTCAAATAATCTCTGAGATGCTAATATTAATTGCACTCGATTTAGATACTGGCCAGCACTCTGTGCGCTCGCCGGCGTATTATTAATTATCTGTTAAGCGGATTAATCAACAATATACTGAGTGTTCCCAACCAATTTAAAATTAATATAAATAAATGATCTCTATACATATCGGTTTTATGTTTTATTATTTGATACTTCTTTTACTAACTGCCACTGCCGGTAGAAATTATCAAACCGCACACATGCCAGTGCACACATGTGTCCAAAGTCATGAATCGTTTGCGCCAAGCACATACAGCGTCAAACTTTGAATGGAATTAATACGGGTGGGTGGATACCGTCGACGTTTACTTTGGGTTCATCTCGTGCAGATGGTCGTCGGGCGGGTGACACGCGCTCATTTAATTGAACCTTTTTCCTATGCACACTCCTATGCGACCCAATGTGTACATAGTACATACGCCGTAAACATGATTGTCACGAGTTTGAAAATTACGCAGGCATTTAATCTCTATTTAGTGTTGACCGGTGCATGTTTAGGATCAATTAATTTTTATTTTACTACCGCTGACATTTGAACATTTTGACATTTGACTCGATTTTCACTTCGAGAGATATACATGTTGCATGTTTTCTGTTGGTACATAATAAGCGGCCATTATGAGTAAGGTGCTTCAGCGAAAACGTGCCAATGTTGCTTGCGTGTTGATGGTTTTAGAAGTAAAACGATGAAAGTTCATTTGGAATGATATTTAAAGAGGTTAATATATTAGTATTGCTATATATTTTGTTTTATTTTGGGAATTTTATACGTATAAAAATATTTGGAATGCAAGAACTTACCATTGAACAATTTGAATTAATAGTTTTAAGTAAAACTTCGTTATACACGATTGATTTGAGGAGTAAACTGATGAATGCCAGCTGAACTTAGGCAGCGTATACCCCAGAAAGTAACATTCCAATTTTAACTTTTCATTTGCGTATAGGTGTTTGTTTCAACTTAACTCAAGGCTAGTTTTGTATTTTTTAATTTAACCCTTTGACTGTGTTTTACATTTCTGTGGCGTCTGTCAGAGCCTTTTGCATATCGATTGCGATGAGTGATAATTTTAAAATAGTAGGAATTATGGAAATCATTTTCCTAGGATCAGGACGTGCTATGACATTTTTACTTTTATTCTTTTTAATCGTGTAAATTAAACAAAAAAAAAAACAATCTACAGACCGCTTAATTGGGACACCTTATAATAGGTACCGGTTCTACCCCGAATAAGAGGCAAATTCTAAAGAACCTAATTAAAATAACGAAGTAATGTAGATTCACTCCGCTTTTTCGGGACAACGTTTCGTTTATGCCGAACTAAAATGTATGAAAATACCTGGAATTTACATGTGGCGCCTAAAGATTCACGCGTATATACGACATAACATGTAACATTGCATTTGGAAGTTGTCAAATTAATTTATCTTAATAGTGAAAAAGGGTATGGTCGGATTAATGTAAATTTAATTTATAAAATGCAATATTATTTGCTCTTTTGATAAACCTCGCCGAAATAATTACTTTTTTTCTGTTTAATTTAATTGTTTTAGAATTGATGTTTCATTCTAATATATACTATTGAAATCTTTATTATTATTATTGATATATTATACACATACACATACTCCTTCTCCTTCCTAAACATTAACATAATAATTAACATAACATCTTAGCTTAAAATATACAAAAAAAAACTAATATGTACAGTTACAACATATTTTTGATATTGGTACTTCTAAATTCTGCATATTTAAAAAGAATATCTATTAAACAAGTTCATCAAATCCTATTAAAAATGTATTAATAATTTCAAAAAATATCGTTCATTAAAAGCGTCATTTACTTCCAATTTTCAAAATATATGTTTCATTTCAAGCTTTATTTACTTCTAAGGTTTCTATGACCAATTGTAAGCATATCGGTTAATAACTTATCTTATCGCAACCAGGTAACAAACTTTTAACTTAAAGTTGTTTTTTTTTTTTCATTTTATTGCTTCGTTGTTTTCGTGTTTCTGCCATTTTACCAACAAATACTTGATTATGTATGCCTATTTACATTGGAATGATTACGTAATACATTTGCTGCGCATGATCAACTTAATGTATTCGTTTATTAGTACATATTAATGTTAATTTCTTTGATTTACCTTGTATGACTCAGCTCTACTTAGCAATTCCAACTAGGTTTCCACTTACAATTAATTTACGATTGTTTGCATGGGAACAGATTACTATGCATCAAATTCAGTTTTTTTTCTGTCGTACATGCGATGCACAATATACAGAGTAATTATAAACAATTATCTTCCTTCCCTTCACTACATACCACGTGGAGATTGGTCGTGGTATTGTGTTGAAAATTACAGATTGTGAATGTTTGCTGGAATATTCAATCAATTCGCCGTTGGGAAAGGCCATGACTCAGACGAAAACATGTTTATAGCACGTTTGTATTTTCGAAGGGAGAGATAGATGATGTGACCGAGGGCAGTTTTCTGTTGTTAGTGTTAGTGTGTGGGGTGAGTCCCCGAATTGGTGCCCTAATCCTCCCGGGTCTCACTAGCAATTTTGGTGTGATTCATACTTCATTTCCTATTACACAAATGTTTTCGCGTTACAGAACCGTACAGTTGATTGATTTTTCATTTCGTATTGGAATCTGATTTTATGACTGGCGTGGTTTTTCTGAAATTCCATGAAGAGGGGGGCGGTGTATGAGGATATTGCTAATTTTAGATGAAAACATGTATGGAGATGCATGCAAATGAAGTATTGATAATGTTTGGAACTCTCACGAGTCCTACATGTATCTGGCATCTGTATTTCGACGCTCTGCGTGTGGCGTGGGCAATCAGACACCGAGTATAAAGCGGTGGATAAATAAAGGATGTATTTGCGGGCGGAGATTCCGAGAAATGAGAGTGTGAAATTGTAGCAGGTTTCTGACATGTGTTAATTTATCACTTTTTGTTTGGTTAATACTTCCGTAAATCTGTTACTGTTAATATAATTTAAAATTGTATTTCCCAAATCGTTCCCTAACAAGTCATCAAGAAGTAAATATTCCAAATAAACTGTTGAAAATCCGTTTGTATCCATTTATGCCTCGCGCAAACAGATGAGAGCATTGATTCATTGGCATAGTTTGAAACTAGAAGTAAAAAGTCTTTTTATGTCCGTTTTGGGTAAAAGTCTAACGAAAATTGGTCCCGCTTAATCAGGACAAAATGTACTAATCCTGATGTGTTCTCACTATCCGGAGTATGTTTTCAAGCATTAGTTTTCAATCTAATTGAGGTTGAGAAATCGTTTCGAAAATCGAAATATTCAATGCCGATGAAACTACTTAACATTAGCACAATTAATTCAACATTTAAATTTTACACAGCTCATCGTGGTTACTATTTGTATTGCAACGCATGCAAATTGAATGATTTGTTCAGATTGCTGTAGAATTTCATTGTTACATGATTGCATAGTACATGACTGGAATACCAATAAATGCCAACCAGCCCAGCCAATGGCGAATTGGCGTGGTACACGCCGCGCACATTGGTGCAAAAATGTCAAATTGTGCTCCTACTTCTAGAACATTACTATTTCTATTCTCGTTCAAGGCCATTACTGTAACAACAATGAAGTAGTTTAATAAACAATTCAATGTTATCGTCAACTGTGTTGTTTGTTTAAATGGTAATTAATCATATCTGAAAGACAGATGCTAATTTATTTAAATCTACAACAAACCAATTTGGACAAACTCATCCAAATGACATAATTTACTTTTTCATTTTTAATTTAATTATTTTAGAATAGATAATATAATATTTTCCATGTTCAGTTTTGTTCTGGTTTTATATTGTGAATATTTTTTAAATTTCACTTGATTTTCGAATAAATGGAACACCGCTTAATCGGAATATGTATGATTTGCAAGCGGAACATTTGAGTAAGTAAATGCAATTTACTTTCATTTAAACATTCCCAAGTACAATTTGTAGACAATTTCAAAAAAATGTTTCGTTTAATGTACGCAGCCCATCTTATAAGTATTATATCTTTAAATGACTCATTGATTGTAAATTTTCGAAATTCAATTATTACTAGATGATATCAATATTATAAAATCAACTTTAACAATGTATGAACTTGTTCTTATTAATTGTGAACTTGATCATTATTTATTTACTATATTTGTAATGCCTAAACTTTAATCCCACTTTCTCTAAATCTCATTTCACCTTGGTGTATTTATAATCTTTACAAAAACAAAATATAAAACACTAAATTCCTACTTATTCCAGATTCATCTTTTAGTGTTTCCATGAATGACTAAATATAGAACGTTGTTCTCTTTAACAAGAATATTAGTCATAATCAATTAGGAAACGCATCTGCTGCAAACGTCTACTAATTTGTACTATTTATATCTTCACCAAGATACTCATTGCTCACATTTTCAGTATTTTACTATGGGATGTACTTCATTCTTCTCCAACAATTAGTTTGTTGCTAATTAGTAATATAACAGAACTTGATGAATGAATATATTTCCACAAGAATAATGGACGCACAATAGATGGGCTTATGTAGTTTTTATAATTGGTAAGTTCAGTGTACCAAAAATTGAATAGTTGAACATTCCGGCGTGATTACTCACTCCATTCATAAAATCGCTGGCATGTGCTTTCATCATTGCATCACGGTAATAGAGATGTCCACGTCCGATACGCATCCGGTCCAATATAAAATGTAAATAAGTAAGGAAAAACATGTCACGCCCTAGCAACATTTATGAATTCCAAACAGCTTTGGTGTTTATGTTTATAAAACGTACATTCAGCACGCAGCAGCTACACGTGTTATTTTTCTTTTGCGACATTGCAATGCTTGGTAGTACCAAGTAATCTAAGGAAGTATTTCTTCAGATTACATTGGATTTAATTATATATAATGGTTCAAATAATGGTGGGCTTTTTTATTTGATTAAATGTTCAAAATTGCGAGGGTCCTTAAAGAAGCCTTATTCATCCTGGGCCAAGCTTGGAACCATCCCAAATGAAATTCCTATGGGAGCAGGAAAGTGACTTAAGTCATAAATCCCATAATAATACGTCGTAAACAAACATTTAGGAGTTTGAAGTGTGCAATAAAGGGGACTGAATGTTTCCAGAAACTGACCGCGGTATTAATTGAGAGAGACTGTCCGTCGCTCTCACTTTCACAATCAGCCTCAATCATTGGACAGTTCGTCTGAGATGAGCTTGTCACGTCAGCGCGTCACTAGCGCGTTGCTAGCGCGTCGCAGCTGGAATGCGCGTCGCCGATGCCTTCGGGGTTTCTTTGTCATATCTTATATATAAACAGGAGATAGATGATGTTCCAACCCCTAAGAAAGATATGCCAGGTACAAGACATTGTCCAGCCTTGTCGCTCTCGCATCGAATATCACGCCTGCATATTTCCACAGAATCCAGCCGCCTAGAAGATTCTCTAGATAGAAATTAGAAATGTACATATGGGAACATATATTAATGTGTCAGACAATTACACATTAATCGCTTGCATTTCCTCACGATAATTTCCTTAAGCTTCTTCATTTTACAATTTTGAAAGTGAGAGCGACAGATATTCTCTCTTACAACACCCTGCGCATAAATTATTTTTTCGGTGTTGTAAACGATTAACAATGAAGGTGCGGTCAACCGTACTTGAAAAGTCAAGAGCAGCAATAAAGTTTCGGGGTTTCGGGGTAGACTCAATTCCTATGCTCAGAATAATAAATCTGGAAGGGAGATAGGCCTCTGGCCTATGCCCAATCAACAACTAGGCAGGTAAAAACCGAAGAGATATACAAAAATTAAAAAATATATATGAAGCAATTATTTTTAATCACTTCTCACGTCTCATGGCTTATACCTCAAGCGGGGCACTTAATATTAGTAAATGGATTACTCGATGACCCGCGGGTCATTTGTTGTCGACCGCTGCAATGATATAATTTGTTTTCGGCCTACGCCTTTTTTATCGCTTTCAAGACATATGCTTTCCATGTAAAACGTCCTTAGGAATATGATTATCGAAACAATGGTGCATGCACAAATGCCGCCCATACACAGCATGCGCGTTCGTGCGTGGCGCGTGTGTAAGCTGGGTTGCCGGCCGTCACGTCTAAAATCATGAACGTGACTTTGTCTTCTTTATAGCACAACACACTCAACACATTCATAGGGTTTTCACTTCAATGGCGTTCGATTGGCTCTGGCTCTTTTTGCGTTTTATGGTTAATAGAAAGCGAAGAGAGGTGATGATTAAGGCTAACTAGACTTGTCAAACTGGTCGTTTTTTAATCTTCTGCCAACTATCTTTTCAAATTGAAGCGAAACGTACCAATTACTGAGTTGGTCACACATTTAAAGTATTGAATTACGTTTTTAACTTGAGTAGTATGACGTTACTTTAAATGTGTCCTATTTGTTAACTTTGTTTAGCCAATACGATCGGAAATATAAAATCTGAGAGCTGCATTTCCAATTTTCGCACACGTGGGTGGATTTGGAAATAAACAAGTTAAGGTCCGCCGTTTTACAGTGTTATTAGTTTGTTATTTCAAGGTATGCAACATTAGCATTTCCTGTCGTATCTCAAATGTCATTTTAAATGCCTGGAATGTGATTCTTGTGTTTACAAATTATGTGTACATATGTCGTGCTTTATTTAGTCCACAAGTAATTTTTGTATATAAACATGGCTCACCTGATTGTTTTCTAATTTTACAGAATATGATTATATGAAACTCGGGATATAAAAGAAAGGTAACGACACGTGTAGGTGTATTAGTAACAATGTGTATTGATATAAATAATTACCCTTTCCAAGAATACAAGAATATCAATAATAATAGATTTTAAAATGGTATGAGATAAATCTATGAAGCGTACTGTTTAAAATGAAACCTTTCAGGTCTTTCCGCTGAAAGGATTAACTTTTATTTATACGTAATCGAAGAACTACTTATATTACTTTCAGAAAATATTCAAGTAAAACAATTATAATCATTCAATCTCTTAGGCAGTGTATTCTAAAAAAAGGAAAACATTTAATTTCAACTTTCTCAAAATTGCACTGACCTTAAATTTACAAGCACCTCAAAAAATACTCGCTGGAACTGGCTTGAGACGTTTAAAGAGAAATGACACAGAATTCGTTAGCGCTAGTACAAAATGATGCGAATGAAATCGCATTTTATCTCTCATCAATTTCATCACATTCCATCATCTTGGTAGACTCTTTTAGCAATACTACGCCGCTCTGTTTTTTCATGCGTTCATTCACATCAGTGAACGATGATCACACATCGTCTTGTTTTCACCATAAAAAGCAAAAATAGAAACTTAATCGCAACCACGTCCACATAAAATATAGCTAAATGTAATCTTATCATGCGATAAAAACCTAAAGAATGATTTTAAGAAGTATATTTTTCTAATCTTACAGGAATCGTTTTTAATCTTTATATTAATGTCACAAATAAGATTATATGAACTGGTCTCACAGAAAAGTTAAAATTTATTGCTCCGCTTATATTTCAAGTGATTCAATAATCTCATTTTAGGAGAACTGAAGACATGCTCTTAACCTCTTAAAGCTTATCTAAGAAACGCTTTTCCTTGGCCGATCTTGAAAAACTTGAGAAAATTTCAAGTGTTTTTCGATGCAAAGTTGGGCGTAATTTATGCTGCTTTAGATTAGAGTTCGAAATGTGAGAGAAGTCAACCGCGAGTTCTATACATGTGTGTAAAAAGTGTGTGATGAATTTCGACCTGGAAATCGATTGATGTTTGCGTTCCCATGGCATCGAATCAACAAACTTGCTTTCATTGAGAAATTAACATTCCAAACGTAATGAAAATACTATAGAGTAATTACTGTAGATTATCAAATGGTACCTTCGTGTACTTAATTGTTTGTATCTTTTGTTTATTTGAAACGTTACGTGGGTAATACGGAAGGAAAGTGTTTAAGCAAAGAGTTTTGAATCAACCAGTGTAATAATCTTCACGTCGATTTACGATTGCTATTTGCGGGGAGGGAGTGAAATTGCTAGCATCGTTTCCGATTTGATTTATTACCGTGGATCATCGTGGATAAGCTTGGCTTGTGTGGAATGTAGCACACGCTGGCAATTTTCAGATTTCAAGGATTGAAGGATGAAAATAGCGTGGTACGACATGGTACGTACCGTGTTCTATTTTAGTATAGTTGATAAGAAAAAATAATAAAAGTCTCGGTTTATTGATGTTCATGGAAATACCCATAAAATTATATAATTGATTTTGGAATAAATTGTGTTTGTTGTTTGCTGGCCCAGAAATCGTTGATTATATTTAAAGGAATATGTCCTATATGTCTATATGCCTGAATAAATTATTCATTTGATAGCGAAGAAACTCTGAAGAATATTAGGGAGCATTGTGAGAATTGTTTCTGAGTTTGAATATCGTCTTTAGTGGAGGCCAAAGAGGCATCTATCCAAACAATTTCATCAGAATTTTGTAATCATTTCGAAGTATTTTATGATTTCAAATGAATGTAGATACCTAGATATTGGTATCCTTGATATTAGATTGTTGGCGAACATACGACTCGCGAGTTACTTACTGACCCACGCAAGTTTTGGATTGACACATACTTGCTTGGTATTGATAACCCAGTAGCAACTACATCAAAAACAAGGACATTTTGATCCACCACTTCGAAAAGATCTAGAATCTGATTTAGAACAAGGATTGGCAACCTTTTGTTCCTGAGGGTCAAAATCTGACTAAATAAGTGATGTTCGTTTCATAGTCTCAAATGTGGGACTTGATGAAGAGTCTCTAGACTTTCCCATCGTTTCACATGGGGTTGCCTGTGACTTTATCGCAAATATCATAGGTTGAGTAGTTACTTTCGAAACTAATAAAGGATTATCAATATTCTAAATTATTGGAATAAACAACATATACTTTTTCTTAGAACCAATTTTCGTCTCGTGATGTTTACTTCTGGACGTAGTTGAAACACGCCTATGCCGTGTATCAAGAGAGAGTGATTTCACCGGCGCTGTGTTGCTTTGTGTCTATCGGCGTGTAACTATTTGTTTATACTGTTAGCATTCAACATTCCTGAAGAGTGATTGCGAGCCTCTCCTTTGCTCCTCCCTGATTTCGGTTTGTTTTAACTACTCTCCAAAGCAGTGGTCTTGAAAGTGGGCTTCGCAGTCCCTTATGGGAGAAATAAAACAACGTAAATGTAATGCTTGCTTATTTGAAATAAAGGTTTAAAAAAATTAATAGGGTTTTAATATAATTTATTAAACTGTTGAATATATTTTAAAGCATTTCATGTTGCTTTATCAAAATTTATCAAAAACGCTGGTTTTAAAGGGCTTATTAGTTATTATCTGGTTTTAATGGTTTTGTTAGTTATTATATGTATGGATGTTTTCACTAATTTAGAATCCTTTATAAATATTAAATAAACATTTTGAATATTTTAAGTATAAGTATACTAAATGAAACGCAAAATAGCAAACGGAAACACTTTTTAGCGTGTTAGAAGCAATTTAAATCTAAATATCGGATTTTTCATCACATATCCATTTACACATAAATTTCTTTTCGTGTATCACTTTCGGGTAGATTCCCTGATAGTTTTCTTTCGTGCTGCTGAAAATTCCAGCACGTCATTTAGCCATCTCGCTTGCAATTAGCTACTTCCACAACCACCTCTCCAAAGACCTCAAACCAACTTTTACCATCAAGACAAACCATCTCTCTCCCCTTCCATTGGCGCCAAGCTCTCGCCATGCGGGCATACCGTGGCCGTTTTGATGCCATCGTAAACAGCGCACCAACGTAGCGTAAGGTCAGTCAGTCGTCTCCGGGTCTTTCGGAGGGTCGCGTCGCATGCCCTCAAAATACCTCCGTGTCCAGCGGTGTTTTCATCGCGTTGCGCATGATACACTTGTTACTCAGCGGTGCGCGAAGACAACAGGGGTTGAACGAAACTTTTCCTGTATTTATTCATAAAAAACTAGACATGTGTGGCGTGAGAGTTTGCCGTCTGCCTTATTAGTGCGTTCGCTGCCTGGAAGGGAAACTAGCAAGAAACAAAAGCGCATTCCCACACGGGCGTTCGCCGCGCAACGACAATAACCGCGGAATCATCGGTCAGTGCACGTCCGGCTTCCACTGTGTTGACTGTAACGACTGTCGTTAATGTGCGTGTATAAATAACTCAGTTTTCCGGCCGGTGTTTTTTTTTTTTTTCTGCAATTTATCCTAGAGTCGTTGGACGGAAGAAAACCTACTTGTTTGCATCTGTGGGGAGGAGGAACTCAAAACCATGGTGTCCCAAAGCAATGTTACCAAAGAAAAAGTGGCGAAACATCGAGCAGGTACAGAAATCTTTTCTGCATTGATTGCGACTAATTCACGTTCAGGTGGATCTACAACAGCTTGGAAAGGTCATTTTTACGTGAATGGTTTTATTTTCGGTCGTTAAGTATAACTTCCTAGAAGTAGATATTGGTGTATAGCCCTTCAGTATTCCCACATTCCCACGATACTTTTACATATACAATTTTACCTTAAACTGAAAAAAAAATGCTAGTTTTAAAAGTATAATGAGGGGATGTCTAAAATTAAAAGTTTTTTTTTATAAATGCACTTCAGTTGTACGTTTCGCTTTTGAAATGCAAAAGGCTAATAATGAAAATATTAAAAAAAATTAACGGATTATAAGAGACTTTGTAGAACGAAGTTGGCTTCGTTATACAAGGTCTCTTATAAATCCGTTTTATCCATTTTATTGAACTAAAATGGTTGGTATTCAGTACACATTTATTTATTTTGTATTGGATTGCATAGATTCGAAGCAAGAAAAACCACCTCATAAGAATATTTATTTAAATATAAGTGGTGTAATAATGTTTAAACTACAGTGAAACCTGTCATACGGAAAGTCACGAAAGTCAACATTTTTTTCCGTTGGTGAAAGGTTTTCGCATATAAAGTGATTACGATGCATTAAAGTAGGAGGGACAAATGGATTTATTGTCAGGCGGGCGAAAAGCTAAAGAAATATTTTATACCATCCCAGGACTTGCGGTTCATAATAGTGGACAACATATTACATAATATTACTCAACGACAATTACATAATAATAAGAAGAAAACAATCTTACTTGTAAGTAGATTATGTACTTAAAAATTTACGATATTAATTAGAAGAAAAATTATTAGGAAGACAACTGATTAATTATTTACATTATTTAATATTAAATGTTAATATTAAACGATATTCGAAAGTGGTAGCGGTAGATTATTTTCTGACCCCATTTGCTTAAATGACCTTCATATCATTAGAGTCCAATAGTAGTCCATAAAATAATTTCATTCCTTCGTAGAAAATATTATATTTTACATACATATTTATCGAAGTCTCTAGATATCTCAACAAAGAAAATATGTTTTATACTCATCACACACTATTATCATATAATTATTAATTATGATTAATTTCCGGTTCATACATAATTCAATTTCCCACGCGGTTGGCTAAGCATTATTTTTCTTATTATTCTTAAAGTTGGCATTAACGCAGAAAATGAGACAATAACAGTGTCAGGTAGCATTTCCTGATTCTATAATAATAGCTGGTGGTTGTCGTCGTGGTTGTGGATGCCGGTGGCTCTCTATTACATTTCACAGAGGCTCGGATATTGCTCATAAACATCCCATATCCATCGAGATTGTGTCTCCATAGCGAGGGTTGCACGAGTTTGATGAGGTCGACTATAAAAAGCGACACAAAAGCCAGGCAAGTTGACAAAAACTCTACATCGACTTTGTGTCTAGATTGTAGGCATTCCTCTATCGTCCCCAAGTTTCTCTTTTTAGGGATTTGTGGGGATTAAACGCATTCCCAACATGCTTAAATCTCTTGCCCATATTGCTACATAGTTTCATATATCATTCACTGAACATATTGTACTCGTTTTGTGGAATGCGGTTTTAGATTTTCATCTCTTTCAACTCGGAAAAGGTCAATTTTGTTGTGGAATTGTTGAATTGCGCATACATATTATGTAAAGCTAATTAAATGTTATGATCAATGGATGAAGTAAACACTGGGAATATTTGCAAGTCTGTATCGGCTTACATTGTTCGCCGCTCGCATCGTTATTTTAATTTTTAGGTAATTTGTTTTATAAGAGCACGCTGCTTTTCTCTCTTCCCGTGTAACGTCGCTGTTTAATGTATGGGTGGATTGGGGCTTGATATTCTGATGTATAGTGTTTTGCATGCACGGTTGCGAAAAGCAAGCAAAGCGTCGATTAAAAATGCGTGTGGAAACGGTAGATGGAAGTACGTTGTGCAATGTGCACTGACGGTTTTCTTGTTGCGTTTATTTGCGTTATTTGCATTCCTTCTGATGTGGGATATATGCCAAGAGTAATCAGTTCTTATTTTAGGGTTGCCAGAGAATTACATAGTTCTGAAAAGTCCTGTTGCATTAAAGTAATATAATTTATTGAAGTGTCTTGGGGCTATGAATCTAATACTTATTTAATTTTAATGATTTTTTTTAATATGTATTGCAATAAATTATTTAGGGCAGCCGAACCGAAAGTAACGTTTGAGGCAATTCCACGTTTTGTTAGTTTGCCTTTTTTGACAAATATCATACTAATTCATACTAAGACTAACACTTTCATTCTAATACAGTGATTTTCAAAAAAATTTCTTGTTGTGGAACACATAATGATTTCGTTATTTACCTTCATAGACCGATAAGAAGTTAGCAGAGTGCCTTCCAGCAGAGAATTAAAACTGTACTATTTAAAATGCAAGGTAATTTCATGATGTTGACTTGTGAGGGCTGATTTTCCAACATGTCATAGCATGTGAAACGACGAGTATAATTTACAGTATGATTTAGTTATGACTAACAAATTAAAACTTGTAAGACCAGGGTTAAGGATTATGGTGATTAGATTGATACTTCTGAGAAAACTCTTCTTTTGGCGGCTGCGGACTGTACCCGAGAACGGCGTTTTATCAAGTGAAATTGTTAAGTATATCATTTCAAACTCCATTTGGTAACCCAGTGAAGTATGTCAACTTTATCAAGACGTGATGAGAAAACTCATCAAGGTGAAATTCTCGACTCTGACGGCTTAGCACACTTTGCGCGGAATGTTGTAGAATTAAATGTAAACAATGTTTTGATGTCTTGCATGTCGCTGTTTACTGTATGTCCTACAAAATCATTGCGAACATATAACACTTGTGGACACTATTTATATTTTCAGTAAATAATTAAGTAATAATATATATTCAATATTAATTGTATATTATAAACGGTATTTATTTTCTATGGAAGTGAACTGAAGGTAAAGGAATTAAAACAAATTAAATTGAAAACATGTTCAATGGAATAATCATACAGTTAGTTATAACTAACTTTATTAAACATTGCAATGATATTTATTAATCATTTGTAATCGTGCCAAGAATACGAATGTTAGTGTATATTGTAATGCGACGTGCCTTGTCGCATTACAATATGTTAATCTAATAACAACTAATTACAGTGTTGCGCAATTAACAAATAGGTCAGTATAGACAAGATATGCTTGTTCTTGGAAGTAAATTCCATTCAATTTCTTCGAATTGTAAATAATGAATATTAAAATATATGAATAGTTTATTAAATATTTATAGCAGTTGTTATATGTGGATGGTTGGATGGGTTATGGTAGATTTGTAAAATTTATGCTGGCTATTTGTCCATTGTGCGTGCCGGTATTGTTCACGGGTGCGTTTATGTTTATTATCTCATTAGCATTGCGCTCAACGCGTGCATGCGTCGTCGTCTTGTCGCATCTCAAATAGGCGCAACAATCACCGACAATGCGATATTTGCATATTGTTCGCTGCCCGTACGCACTCGCATTGTTCGTCGCATTAGCCGGTATATGCATTGCCGACGACGAAGATCAGGCGTCGGTTGGTTATAGTTGCCTGCCGGGTGATTATCGCGGCGACGTATCGCAACTCATTTCATGGACGTCATTGTGAATGCGCATCTTCTGGATAACCTTGCATTCCAATCTGCTTACTGACTGTTTTTACTTTCAAGATTATCTATGATTGGCCGATATATAGCAATGGAGTAGTTTATGTTTTTCAATAGGTTGTGGACATTTTGAGGGGTTGTTACAGAAGGCAGAGTGAAAATTTATTGGGTGCAATTTACTTAAATCCCCTAAATAACCTACTATGTTAATTTGTCTGGACCTATTTATAGCTTTTTCAAGAAATTATTTGTTGATATTTTCTATAGTGCAATAACTTTACATTTTTTTAAATAAAAGGATTTCATGGCAATATTGCACAATCAGTTTTTTTGTAAAGAGGCTAGTACAATAAAGGGTCGATGTAGAATTATTCGATGTTACTTCATAAATATATTGTGCATTTAGAAAATCGCGAAAAACGCGAACGAAGGTTGGGCGATTCGCTTGCAACGGTCCCCGGAAAGACCCATATGCACTATAGTTCAGAGCAGTACCATCAGTAGCGAGGGCCGGGAGAAAGTTACCAATCTCCTACACCACTATGTGGTAGAAAAACGTTATTGATTAAATAAATTAAATAAAAAATGTAACAATACTAATAAATGTAAGGTCATACATTATCGAATTCAAAAGTGTTTTTATTTAAAATAGCTTTTCTTATATATTAGTCAAAAGTTCAGAAATCGCTTGTTAATTCCTGAACTATTGGATCCATCTCTCTGTCGATGAGATGAAAACCATTTTTATTCTTATATATTTTAGCGAATATTTGACGAAAGTTCAGAAATCGCATTAAGTAACTCGGGACTTACTATTGCATTATGATTAGTCATATATTCACTACAATAGTCAAATAGTTGAGAATTGCTATTATGTTTGCCCGTCAATTTAGACAACAACAGGTAGATAATGCAGGTAAAGATATTTCTATTTGTGACAACTGACATTTTGAACAGGAAACACCAAAAATCACTTCCTGCCTTTTGTATACAACAATATATTTTCTATTCTTAAGAGATGCGACATTTTTTAGGAATTTAGAGAAATCTAGAACACCGGAAATTGTTTAAATTTCAAATAGCAAACGCAGACTGTAAATGACTTTATTCCAACACCACAAGAGAAGCAAAAAAATCGTGATATCCTATTTTATTTCACTTTATAAACAGTTTGAAATTAAGATGATGGCCTGACCATCATCCCGATGATCGCAAATGGGCGGAAATTGTCCCACTAGTGAACGTTAATAAATCCAAATTCCACAGGTGATAAATGAGAGCAAGAACAGTAGAAAAATTTGCAAATAATTACTGGTTTTGCGAAAGAAAGGTTGATTTATTAGTGAGGATGACGGCAGTTGCACGATGCGTAGAAAATGAGCGGAAACATTCTAAACTTCCATTTCTTGTTATAGCTAACAGGTGAAATTGAATTCTTTGCCGGAGACAGGGACAACTCTAAAATGCGAATTTAATTGGAAAGTGTAGAAAAGGACTACACAAAGAAGGGAAATAAGTGAATTAAGACCTCAAACTGAGTGACGGGCGCTAGATAAATTGCATTTTTTTGCTTTGAAATGCAATTAAAATACCGAAGTAATACAAAATCTAGAAAAAATCTTATGGTACATTTTAAACTACACAAGAAGTAATTATTTATAATAAATAATGATATGAGTTTGGAAACTGCGATTTTGGACACGCTGCTGTCAAAGTGCAGCTAGCAGCATGAACACTAGTAGCCGTTTACGCACGAGGAATTTATGTATTTTTTCGTATGTTTTTAAAATGAATATTCCAAAGTCTCTTTGATGTATAAATCTTAATAATATGAGAACAAAATGACCTAAGAATAAATACGTGTCTTAGTATATTTCATTAATTGCTTGTTGAACGTACTTCTTAATTAAAAATCTTAATAATAAGATACCAGGACGACTAATACAAAAGTACGCGCGTTACTGGGTTTGAATAGTAGCTTTTTGAAATCAGCTCCTAACGATTTTGACGCCCGCCTCAGAATGCGAGAAAGCCGGCTTTGTACATCGAGTTTGGAATGTATCACATTTCTCACGAGTATGACTAATTGCATAGATAAACTAGTGAAAAATGAGCATTCACTAAATACTTACATTACTAAATATTTACAGACTTTAGAAGACATATTCCTGAAAATCCAGCGGTGCACTGGTGCAAATATCTAAAGATGCGAATGTTGAGACATTTGCACTTCTGTAGAGTAGACATGTCAGACGATGGTGAAATATCGATATTTGTTGAAATCGATATTTCCAATTTTTCGATATATCAATTTCGAAATATCGTCTTGAAAATATCGATAATCAATATCGATCAAATCGAAATTCCATAGGAGCGCGGATCTGTATATGAGTTTCAGGACTAATTACAGTTTCCAACAATCTGCAGTGATCATTAATTCACATGGAGTCTCGGATTCAAACACCGGCTACAGTAGAGTTCCTAACCTGTGTCACTGTTTTTTTTGTTATTAATCTTATGATAACGACGAAAATCGATATTTAACCTAACAATAATAATAATACATATATAGATCTATCATTGCAATACTAGCAAAAAATCCATGTTGATCTTAGTCTTATGGTTCCAACAAATATCAATGGATTAAAGAGTATTATATGTAAAATGTAGTCTAAAATGTTGCCCTAAAAAATTGCTAATTTTGAACTTCTCAAAATACTTCTCAGATGGCGGTTTCGTCAATGACATGTCAAAACGATATTAAAAATTTGGATATCGATATAATGGAAAATGAAATTATCGATAAATATCGAAATGCCGATGTATCGATATTTATCAATATCGATATTTTGTGACATGTCTATTGTAGAGGTAAACCCGACCACTTTTCGGCACGAGCAGTGAGAAGCCCCTTTGCCGGATGAATATAGATACTTTGCGTATGGAAAGTGACGGCATTTAACAATTTGATCCTAACCCCATATATTGGTAAAGTTTTAAAATATTCACAAATTTTAGGACTCGTAGAACCAAAAATCTCGTACTGTAATTTATGCGCCAATAGTGTGAAACCCAATAGACTATGGATACTTTTGGGCGTCGAAAATATCGACGATTAAAAGTATCGGTGCCAAATTATCGAGGAGTAGGCGCCATCTATTAGAAAGATTTCAAAATATTCATAAATTTTAAGATTATTCTAGATACATTTTCCCAAAAATCCTATGGTGACTTGGATAAATATCTGCAGAAGTGAGCGTTAAGTAATTTGCACCAAAGTCTGTGACGCCGATGACAGACATTCAAGCACGTCTGGGAGGTAATTTATGCGCGAGCAGTGTGCCGCCCCTTGGACTGATGAATACCTGTTGCCATACATCACCGTCTCAACACGTTTTATCTCCATTGACTCAAACCATGCCCATCCTAACTTATCAATATGCCCGTCACAAGCTTACGGAAAAATTCGTTTGTAACTTGAAACTTCACTCGATGAATTCTCATTGTCTGCCAGATATTAAGAGTTGCAAGGCCAATAAAATATATTAATAGCTGCATTAAAATGCGCATTCCTGTGCAATTATTGCGCATTTTGTTTATAGTATAATTGTTTTATGGCTGCATCAAATTTAGTTTTTTTCGCTGCATTTTTAGCTGCATTATTTATGGACGCATAGCAACACTTGTCTAATTCATTACATATGATAATTAAATTGCATTCATCGGTGTTGAATATAGAAGATTATGCAATAATCACAATTAATGATGCTCATAAATTGTAATTATTAAAACGCATCTTGTACAGGCTTCAAGTTTAATGTAGCGTGCCATAATATCTTCGTTTTGACTGGTTTTGTTGACACGAAATGCACGCGTACCTCTCTGGAATTTAAAATGTTTGTAAAGCAGCTTTTGTGGAACTTACATAGCTATGTCTATATATTTTTAGCGACATATTTTTATTCGTATTGTTTTTGTTTCAGAAACGCATACGAAAATGTTGCAATCGTCCAGTTCGGGCGCACCCGAACGTGAGGCCCTGCGAAATGTCATAGCCCAGTGGAATGCTAACCGTTTGGATATTTTCGAATTATCTGAACCGAATGAGGTAAGTTAAATGATTATGTTTAAAAATAAATCCATATTAAAAACAAATATAGAAATGAATGCAGTTGTTTAATATTTGAAGAGTTTTCTCTACAAGTTACATTGTATAGTATTGGGTACTGGTCGGCAACCTACAATTTCTTATAATTTTGTGTTGTTTATAGATTACTTATGCTCTCAGCCTATATGCTCACTTGTAAAAACGATTTCCCAAGGCTAACCCGTTTTGATCAATCGCGGATTATAATAATATCTCAAAGGTGACATTTTGATTTCACTTTCGACCCCCCCCCCCACCAGTCAAATAGTACCAATCTGCATTTATACATTAGTTTCCTTCTTTTAAAATAATTTCTTTCCTTCCTTCACTTAAAGAATGGCGTCAAAATAAGTACGTATTTTTAAAATTACTTGATTTACGTTTAGTCATAAAGGAAGTCATTTAACATAACAAAACTAAATACCCATTGTGATAGTTTAAGCTTCCTTTTTCTCTTTCCTTTCATATGTTTCAAACGAATCAAGGAATTTATTTGCTGATTAAGTTTTCTAAATCTTACTTAGAAAAGCTAAAGGTACATAATCAAAACCTGCCAACCAAGATGTGCATTAATGTTAAGATTAAACATGTTCAGTTTAAATATCTTAACCTACCACAACGTATTTCCTATATGACCATGACAAAGCCTACTATAAGTTCAGGTCATGAAGTATTCTAGACATTGAACCTAGTTTAAGTACAGCTTAGTGATACATTAAAAGTGCTAAAATTGGCTCCTACAACCCATTACCATTTTGTAAACTATTTTATGTTCCAAAACCGGTTAAACACTATGCTGACCCACTTAATTTTTAAATATTTTGTCTTCATCGTTCCACCCTTCTTTGTTTTGGTCGTTAATTGTTTCCGGTTCGAATAACTTTTGATTTTTTATTTCCGGTTTCTCCACTTCTACAACTCGTAAAAAGCTTACAAAGAAATATCCATTGTTAAACAAAACAGTCATGTCAAACTCTTCATGTCTCTTTCGTGTCGAAAAATCGGTTAGGAGTGAATAACTTCGACCGTTTGTGATTCTTGTTTTCTTCGCATGACAGCCGAGCATGTTCCCAGTTTGAACAACGCCGGCGACTACTAATCCGTTACATTGTCGCCCGCTGTGGATATTGTTCGCGATTTGCACATTTGCACGTTCCAATGAGCGGTGTTATTCCATTTTCTTTGTTGCTCGTTTTGATGGCGCATGTTTCTAAAACAACATAACTTCACTTGAGCAAGATAGCAATAAAACCAGGTAAATAGATAGGACAAATATTCATGACAGAATAGTGTAATGGCGGTTGTTAATCCAAGTTATTAATGTAATGAAGAAAAATAAAACATAGAAAACGTCTAGTTAGAGAGGTGGAATCGAAGAGTTGAAGGAAACACGGTTGGCTGCCTCGTTGCGGCTCGGTTTAGTTTGCAAGACTTGAAAATGCGACTCGCATTTCACTTATAGTCGACTTTATAGACTTTGTATGAGTTTAAGTACATCCTACCAATGTATTTCAACTCTTCCGTTGGTTCCCAACGTCTGTTATTGTCAAGCACAAGTCGAGCATGCAGAAGTGGTAAATGATTTTTGAATTATTCTCTTATATGCGTCTATTTAAATAGATTAAGTTATTCTAAGATAATCATTCTTTATCTCTACGTATATATGGGTAGAGCACTGTAATGTGACAAAGTTTTAAACGTAAAAGTTTTTAATTCAGGGGCATTATTAGAATTCACAATGATCATTTCCTCTTAATTGAATATTTCCCATTAAATTTTTGCAAATGCATAGGCATTCATTTTTTAACGCCACAGTTATACTTTTGATTTATCTCTTCGTAATAGATATAAGTATGCGCTAAAATGATATTTATGCAAGTTGCATTACTTAATTATATTTTTTCTACCCCTGTGGTACAATTATCATTACAGTATCGTTTTGGTTAAAACATTCGTATGAGTTTCACCAATTTCTCATACTCTTGAGGAAGCGGGTACCATCTCATGCTCATTGTACAATATACTATACGACTGTCGAAAAAATCATAAACTCTTCACGAAATTCACTTATGAAGACAAACTCATTTTGAAATGTGTTGTTAAGTTGTACAGTGTGCTGTAATAATTATGTTTCTTCGTAGTTTGATGAACACAAGTCACTTTGACCAATTAATTAATTTCGAATCAATTAACATGTATTTAATCAGCCTTTGTTTATGCTTCCTTATAGGATCTGGAATTCCACGGTGTAATGCGCTTCTACTTCCAAGACTCAGGTCAAAAAGTCGCAACGAAATGCATACGAGTCGCTTCCGACGCAACTGTGGAAGACGTGATTGGCACCCTCATCGAGAAATTCCGTCCCGACATGCGAATGCTTTCCGTCCCTTCGTACGCCCTCTTCGAATTGCATGAAAACTGCCCCGAGAGAAAGATGTCCCCCGACGAAAAACCTCTTTTGGTGCAGCTAAATTGGCATATTGACGATCGCGAAGGACGGTTTCTACTAAAAAATGTCGATGATAAGACAGTAAGTTTTCTTTCTATCTTTATTTATACCCTATAAGTGTTAACAACATGTGACTGAAAGACGTGGTTAACGAATATTTTAATTACAGTCTAGTGCGGTGGGGCTGTCTGATAGCAATTCGAGTTTTCGTCGAAAACTTTCCAAACGCGAGAAGAAACAACTAAAGAAGCAAGAGAAGCAAAATCGTCTCAAGAAGGAGAACGCGGAGAATGATGATGGTGTCGCTGAAAAATTGTACACGGAATTACCAGAGACGTCGTTTACGCGGTCGATTAGTAATCCCGAAGCAGTTATGCGGCGAAGGCGTCAGCAGAAACTAGAGAAGAAACTGCAACAATTTCGTTCAAAGGATGGTGGGCCCGACACAGGTAAATATTTGACTATTTAAATATAGACTAATTAACTGATGTAGAACTCCGTTTGTTTTGAATCGATACGGAAATATATTTCTTTCTTTGATTTCAAGACCCAACTTTGTTCTCTTTCACGTAATTATGTATTCATAATTGGAGTTCTACTGTGATTGCTTATGAGTGCTGAAGTAGAATTTTTAATTTAAAGTATTTTCTGCAGGTGGTACGTTGAAAATTTACGGAGAAGCATTATGCAAAGACGTGCCGTATAAAACACTCCTCCTATCAGTGCGGGATTGTGCCGGCGCTGTGATGCGGGAAATGCTGGAGAAATACGGATTGACACACTACGACCCTGCCTCGTGGTGTTTAGTGCAAGTAACGCAACAACCCGGCATCGCCGACACCGAGTACGTGCTGGACGACGACGAGTGCCCGCTGTCGATTCTAATGAACTCACCTAGTTCGAGTAAGTTTCTGGTTTTGGTCTTCCCCAGCTGCGCTTTCCGCTGACATGCGCCCCACGCCGGCGGGCAGCAAACTGAAAATCGTTCACGTTCCGCATTGTTGCAAGCGCAAACAATCCAAATGTCGAGATAGGTGGGCGCATGCCTTGCTTCATCGGCAGACGCGCATCACCACCACCACCAGGAGTACAATCGTTCCAATGTTGTATGTGAGAGTCGCGTTCGTTTTGCCGTGTGCTCCCCGCAGGCGTCCACATAACTTGCAAACGTACTACGGTGGTTCGTAGGTGTGTCGTGTGTCGTTTTGCGCGCCTCCGTGGCGGCAAGTACGCCAATCCCTTTGTGTGTCGCATTTGTCGAGATGAGCAGACGTCGGCGACGCGACCGTGTGTTGTTTGTCGTCGTCAGTGCGTCGTGTGGTGCGGCGAAAGGTCATCATCACATTGTGGTTCCGGCGTCGTGCAGATAGACAGGAAGGAAGTATGTTGGACTGGGGCTTGAGACGTAAGCTAGAATCATTTCATATTTCTCTCAAATCGATGCCAATTTCTCCTCCGCACTCGAATGGGACGATACGATAGTTTCCTGCCTGTGACATCAACGCGCACCATCGTGTTTGCGAACGCCTTCTGATGTTGCTGGTGTCGTAATTCAATTTCTCCTGCATGCATGCGTCGTGTGTCTAATGTGATAATTCGTTTAGCACGCCATTGAGTATCCGACCGTTCGATTATTGTATTTGATTTTCGAGCTGCACGACGAAATAATGTCGCAGAGTGATGAATTTATTTATAGCCGTCGCAACATTTCTCCTAATCGATAGCAAAACGTGCGCTCATGGCGGAAAACGCCGAGGCGCTGCGAATAAATGAAACAATTTCCACGAGAGTATGATGTATCATGCTAAGTTTTTAGAAAGTAAATTTGGTGATACTTCCAAAGTGAGTTCTCGAAGACGTTAGATGTCACAAGAGAAGGAATATGATTAAAGTTTCCTTCATGGGGGGGTGTATAATATAAATTTTCCAAGACAAAGGACTCATTAAAATAAACGAGATTTTTATTAACTCCTTCTTTGCCTAAAAGGGAGAACTCAGTCAGGGTTATGAATATATTTACACATATTTACAGAGTCAACTCTACAATGCAAATTTGTTTCCTTTTTGAATGAATTTCGCTCAGATAAATTAGAGGTGGTTGTGTTGTTGGTGGCCTATGGATATATGCATGCATTCATGTTGACAAAATGAGATTTTTATAAATGTATTTATATAATATGCATGTTTTCACATTTCTATCAAAGACACGTTTCTTAAAATGAGCATCATCTCGCTTAATATCATCACCAAATTGCCGATGAACATCAAACAATGTGTGCCCATCACAATATACATGTCATTGTTTGTCGAATTAATTTTGGCGTACTTTTGACTATACGATGTTTACACGCCTATTCAGAACCAATATCTGGCGCACTGAAGCATTTTGGCTTCATGTACGTGCGACGCCAAACACAGGCGTCTCGATATGCTCATCCGAACGCACCCTTTCGTAAACGATGTTTGAACACGCGCGTTATTAAAGTGGAGCGATCGTAACAAACGAGCAATTTTATATATATATTATTCATTAAGGGCGATAATTAATCGATCGTCCGGCGAGTCGTCTGAGCACAGGATCCTGCTGCCCATTGCCGGCGACGCTGCCTGCGTACGTTGGGGGTGCGCGTTTGTAACAATACGTCGGCGCCGCCGCCGCCTCCGGAGAGTGATACGTGATGCAAACTTAGTTGATCGACAGACGTGCACGCGAACGAACGCGTTGCAAACGCAATATCGGGGGCGTGTTTTATTTATAACGTTTTCCTATCTCAAAATTTTAGTTTGTCCAATTTCTCCTTGTGCGCTTCAACATGTTGGGTTTTCGCTCATTTAAACGCCTCCGCAACGGTGGAAAATGTGAAATTTTACTGGGTAGTTGTACCATTCCCATTATCATCCGTTTTTAATGGTTGCTTTGATGTATTTGTTATAATTTTTGATGTTTTTTTTCTAAATCTTTTTTTTTTATCTTCTCGTTGAATTCGTATTTTGGATGTATTTTTCTACACATTTTCGATGTATTTTTTTCTACATCTTTCCATTCTATTTTTCTGTACCTTTATCAATTTATCGATGTACTTTCTTGGCCTGTTTTTGGTTTCCATGATTTTGAAAAAAAAAGTACATAATTATTGTTTCTTTAGGTTCCATCATGTTTCATGTGCGCCGTCGGCCGGCGGATTGCGCGCCACGGAAACGCAAGAAAAAGCCGGGATCGTTGGGAACAAACAACATCAATGTGAGGGATCAGCGCATCGACACCGTGCCTCTGCTGGTGGAGTTGGGACCGGATGGATCGCCGCCACATCCGGGCGACTCTTCCAAGACTCTTCGGCTGGTAAACGAAGTGATGGAGGTGCGTGTGTCTGAACATATACACAGCATTATCTTTCGCTATTTGCGATACATTGCTGATTGAGTCAATATATGCCATTTGTTGCATTGGTGCAGGTCGGGTCCGCCAACGGCATCGCGCTGCAGCTCTACGGGCCGCACATCCAGCCCCGCCATTGCGTGATAACGAACACCGATAGCGTTACCTCCCTAACACCTTGCCACACCGACGCGATAATTTACGTTAATGGGCAGCGCATCTATCAGACGACGATCTTGAATCACGGTAGCTTGATCAAGTTCGGCAACAGCAACACGTACCGCTTTCTGGACCCCAGCCAGGAAGACTTTTCGCGTGGACCATCCATGAGTGACCTGCATCGTGCTAGCACCTATGATCGGTGAGTATTTTTAGCTTTTTGTGGAGGCACACGGGGAGAGGTTCATGGTCCATCCATCAAAATATGTTATATGTCACCAGCTAGTAGTGAATCATGATTGGATCTATTACGTTTATTGATTGTTATGACAACATTATTAATAGTAATAGAGTTTTATTATAGAATCGCCTATTAATGTGATTATAACAATTGAACAAGCCCATGTTTCCATTGACTAATCTGTTTAAACTCTCAATCGATTTACTTTATGGGATCAATTTAGATATTGTTTTGTTTATGTTGCTTTGTGTGTTGGTAACACGCTAAAGTTTGCCGTTCTTTGTTTTTTTTTTGTTTGCATTTGCATTCATGCTGCACGCAAAATACATCAGGTCCCCGTCCCATGCACTTAGTCCGAATGAAAATCGTGAAAACTTTGAAACCACCTTCGATTTGGAGGGGAATGTGGAAACGACATCGACGACGAGCGGAAATCGCGACGACAACACGAGCCGACATTTCGATAACAAAGACTCAAGGTTTGAGCTGAAGTTCACTTATTTGTGCACATTCTCATGATTATGCTTGTTATTCTATTAAATTATTCAAACACTAATTTATCATCTCAGTGGCGCAGCGGTAGGGGCGTAAGTTTATAAATATGTGCATTTCACCTTGCAGCTCAACAATGGGCGGCTATCCTCGCGGGAATGATCCGATCCTCCCCGCCGTGCTCGAGTTCCCCGAAGAGCCCCAGGACCAGTTCCTCGCGCGCGTCATCACGCATCTCGATGTACATATGCCAACGTTCAAATTAGCTCCAGCTTATACGCTATATTTGTGCGCAAGGTATCGCGCTTCTACACACTATCGGCCAGAGTTAACTCCCAATGAAAGGGCACATAAACTGACTCTCTTGCTGCAGCATGCTGCAATGTTGGTGCGGCACACGGTACAGGATCGTAGCACAGACAACAATTCGCAAGCATTTTGGCTCGCGAACGCCAGTGAACTACTGCACTTTTTGAAGCAGGACCGACATGTTGGCGCATTCAGTCTACAAGCTCAGGATATCCTTGCCGATTCTGTGCAGTTGGCATTTAAAAATCTGCTTGCTTGTTTCACGGACGAATTGAATGGTGTAATGGCTGGGTTTATGACTACAATACCTGAAGAGCACCCCAATGGGATTATCAATGTGTTGAGCAATGCTATGAACCTGCTACGACGCTGTCGGGTGAATGCGGCTCTTACAATTCAATTATTTTCGCAATTGTTCAACCGCATTGCAGCAAAAGCATTGAGTATTGTGATTAATAATCCGCATTTGTGCTGCCGCGCCTTTGGGAAGGTTCTTGGGATGCGCTTGAGAAATCTGCAGGTGTGGGCCGAAAGTTTGGGTTTGGAATTGGCAGCTGAGTGTCATTTGGCGAAGATTATTCAATGCGTGCAGTTACTGCAGGGTCCAAAAAGTACCCCGGAGGATTTGGCCAACTTACCCTCAACTTGTTTCAAGCTAAATTCTTTGCAATTACGGGCATTATTGACGCAGTATAAATGTAAGTTGTAATTTGATATTTTAACAAATTATTCGATTAAATGAAATTAAAAGCATTAATTCGATAAAACAAAATTAAGCAATAGTTCGATAGAATCATTTTTTATCAATTCGAAATCATTTTTATTATTTTTTATAAATTATAAATGTAGGTGAACCCGGTGAAATTATTGCGTCCCCGCAAATGCTTGAGCAAGCAGCTCGTGCTTCAGAAGGTGTTGCCGACGAGTTGGCTCGAGCTGAAGGCAAAGAAGTGCGTTTGCACGAAGATCCATCTGCGCCGTTCCAACTGTTGCTGCCTGATGATGGTTACAGCTGTGATGTGGTGCAGGGTGTGCCTGCCGGACTGGCGGAATTTCTGCTGCCGCTGCAAGCATCCGGCTTGTGTCGCCTGGCAGCACAACCGACCAGCTCCGGACATTGGACTGTTTACATGTCGTCCACGCGGCCGACATCAGCAATGAGTTCATCTCCACCAGAAGTACGTCCGTTAATATTATAGTTATTGGGTCATTATAGATATTAATTATAGTGCTTAATAACAAGCATGGATGCTGATAAGAATATTTGAAGTTAATCGATATTTCCTATATTTAGGTTCAAATCATAAAATTGCACAAAACCGGTGGTGGCATGGGATTGTCGATTGTCGCAGCTAAAGGGGCCGGTCAGGAAAGACTAGGCATCTATATCAAATCAGTCGTACCTGGAGGTGCAGCGGATCGCGATGGACGTTTAGCAGCTGGCGATCATCTTCTCTCTGTCGATGGCCACTCTCTACTCGGCATCACGCAAGAAAAGGCCGCCGAATTCCTCGTACGTACAGGTGGCATTGTCACCTTAGAGGTAGCCAAAGGCGGTGCAGTCTATCATGGTTTAGCAACGCTTCTGCAACAGCCCAGCCCAACACCGAATCGAGGTAAGGCGTTCTACGCAATTAATTATCGACATAAATTACACCATTGTCAAGCTACTAAACCAATTAAACAACCCCATTAATTATGCCGACTGTAGTTTAATGCAGCTACTAACCAAATCGATTGTCCCTCGTTGTTTACATGCAGCCTTGGATAATTACAAAGTAGGCTATTGTAATCGCATTGTGCAGTCGCAGGAGGCTTTGAACAACCTACGTACACCGCCTATGAAAGCACACAATGTGTTTTTTGCGTCCGATGAGCATTTATACGCCCCTCAAGTTCGGGTGGTACCGCTACCACCACCCACTCTAAAAATACCTCAGATTCTAATCGAGGATATCGAGGAAGTCGAGTATAAAGTGATACCGAAGAGCACCTCACTCGATCACACCAGTAGTTTGCTAAAAATTGAACCGTTTTCGAAATCTTTACAAGACCTATCCACGTCTACTTCGACAATTAGCAGCGTCGCTTATAATTCACAAATGGATCTATCCAATCTCGACGCAAATACTCGCTCCTGGAAGAGTCCGAAGACTTCGCCGGTGGCCAAGTTGCCGTCTGATTTCTCGCTGGTTAGCAGCTATCCGCAATTATCGAAACAGGGTGATGACGACGAGGATAACGCGCCGGTGAAGAAGTGTCGCAGCCAGGAGGTTATAGGGAACAAACTAAACAAACGCGAAAGACTGGAAATATTGAAAATGCTTTGCGACCTGAATCTAGACTACGATGAATATCACCATTACGAGCAGGATACCGCGGACATTTCCAAAGATAAATATATTTATTACTCTTTACCCAATTTAGATAACTTAGAACAATTACTTAATGTAGGCAGCGTATCGCCGTCCACACTAGACGCGTCCTCTGGTAAATGTCTCTCTGACGACATCTTGTCAAATAGCAATAGGAAAATTGAGGACGATTTTATGCACCATTGTAAATTCACTAACTGTATATTTAACTACAACTTTTGCGACCAAGCCAAACGACCAAGTACGGAAATTTCAGAAGGCACCAATATAGGCATATTAGGGACCAATGAAGTCCAAGGGGACGAAATTCAAGAGATCGGGGCACAAGAAACAGCACCAAAATGCACTATACAAAGTAAACAAACACACATCACAAATTCTATACAGGAAAACGTAGTTGTTAAACAAGAAAAACGAAGGTATTCTTTACGCAATCTTAAGAAACACAGACAGTACCAAACTATAGATCGTAGTCATAGCTATGAAGAGAAATATTTGAATAATAATAATAATGATGATGCGGCTTGCGAAACGGAGAATTATGATAATAACAATGACTCGAATGATGGTAGAAGTAAAGCAGTACGAAAATGCTGCTGTTTTGCGACAAGCACATGCCCAATTCTTGCCAAATATTACATGGAACAGTTGAATTATGGACGCTCTTTGGATATGACAAAGAATGGACGACGTACCAACGAGAACGAGATTTGTGAGGAAAACATTTATGTTGAGCACATGTAAATTTACCTTACTCAAATATACGTGTACTTTTACTTTTTGTTTTCATGTTGTCGTTCAGTGTGCAATGCCTAGCTACTTTAGTTGCGCTTTAATAGAGTTCATACTAAGTTAAAATTTGAATTATTTAAAATTTACGTAACTTAAAATACATTTATAACTATCGTTTACTTGATGTTAAACTTTCTAAAACAATCGCCTATGTTTTAATCGATGTTAGAAGCTAACATTGAGCTATATGTAGAAGATTAATGTTGACGTTCTTATCTAGGTCCTCGAAGGATGTCTGAACGCGATTTGCCCTCTAAGGTTGACACCGAACGGACGATCCTTGCGTCCAAGTCCGTCCCCGCATTGCACCACCTTTCCCCCGGAATGGAGAATCGCATAATGCAGCCGCATGATGTTTTCAACCCGGGCTACAGCCGCACATCGTCGAACAACAGCATCAACACGTCCACGAACACAGCGAATAATGGCATCCGAAGTCGCTCTACGCATAATTTGCATAATCATACCAACAATAGTGGTAGCAATCAGCAGGACTCGAGTTTCTATCAGAATTTGAGCGTGTACAGGAACAAAATGCCGATGAGTCCAATGAACCCACCACAGTTGGGCGATCGTACGTCTGCGTTGCGCAGTTCGCAGATTTCCCTGCAATCGAATCTCGTACATCAACAGCAGAATCATCAAAATCAAAGGCCAACATCAGCCTGCTATAGTAACAACTCTGTCCCACATCAGACTTCGGTAGCGCAGAATCGTGCTCTACATCAATCCATTCCCAATTTGAAGCATCAAGCTATGCAACAATCTCAGCGGATGCATGAGGCAAATACGTCCGCATCGTATCCGAATGTAAATCATCATAATCAGACAATGTCACCTACGTACAGCAATCAAGAGCATCATGAGGCTGACACGGGTCGCTATATTCCAAATTATAATAGTCCTTCGATGGTTGCACGTAATCAAGAGCCGATGAGCCCTGTATCCAGCCTGAAGCAACCGATTAATGTAAATATCCAACAGCGACAGGATGAATACTCGCACTACACTGGTAGTGGTTTGCTGAAAGAACGCGATGATGGCCATATGCACAATAACCAGAATCACATTCAACGAAAACCTCCTCCACATCATATGCAGCAACAACCACAACAGCAGCAACATGTGTATCATCAGGACGATTACTACAGGAATGATATGGGTCATCATCAGGATATCACTCGTTATCCAAGTAGTGGTAATATACGTAACATGCATGATGGTGCACCTCATTGGGACGATCGGAGTAGTTTACGGGGCCAGGCCAAAATGGCTGAGATGTCCGAAGAAGTGCGAAGGCGCCATATGATGAACAAATCACAGTCGAATCACGAGCTGCAGATGATGCAGAATACCACGAAGAGTATGCAAAATTTGCATCTATCACATCAACAGAGCGTTCCCCCAATGAACTACAATACTTACAATAACAAGTTCCCGCCGGTAGCACCGAAACCATCGAAAAAGCAGGAGGACGTGATTCCGGACTTGCCACCCACAAGCACGCATCCGCTGTATATGGCCAGTGCTCAGGATCCGCCTAAGATGACGTACTGTCCAAATCCAGGTGTGTCATCAAAGACGGCACGCGATCCGTGGATTCGCGAAGAACAGGAGAAACAAGAACAACAACGACGGGAGCTCAGCCGGCAATGGCAGGAACAGCAGATTAAGGATCTTAGTTTGATGTCGCAGCGCACACAACTGCAGGAGGAGCAGCTGCGTGTGTTACAGTTTGAAAGGGAGTTTCAGCGCCGTGCACAAGAGGCAGCTGAACTGGATGAGGACGATAATACTGAGAAGGTATGTTTTAAACTATCTTCTATAAACTATACTTTTATCATTTTTATTCCAGAAGTTCCGCAAACCTTTTTTTCAATATTTCAGTATTTCGGGAAAATAACAGCTATTTTCACTTATTTTCAGGGATCTCCAACTATGCCGGCAGTAAAAGAAACTCCACTATCCATACTTAAAGGAGGGGTATCCTCAGTTCCAAAGGAGAACGATATTAGTGCGCCACCGCCACCGGAGCGAGGAGTAAGTTATACCATCATGTCGATGAGGGGCAAAGAGGGACCAAAACGGGTCTCTTTCAATGATCCTTCCACGCCGACTACCCCTATCCAGGTTCCGGATACTTTGCAACTGGAAGAAATCCGGGAAGATCCAAATGTAAGTACAGATATATTGTCTATCAACGCTATCGTCTATTGTATTATACCAAGCTGTCATAAATTTGATTTCATTTTATAATTCTTATCTTGATCGTAGGTATTTATAAAACAAGCCGAGATGTTGTTAGCGTCCCCAACACATCAGATGGACGGATCACCTGGCATGAACACAGCGACACCGGGAGTAATTGGCGCGCAAGAGGTGTATCGCGATCCTCGGCAGCGTCGACTAGCCGAGAAGGCACAGCAAAAGACTCAAACGCAAACGCCCGTGCCCGAGAAGCTCACATTCAAGGAAAAGATGAAGATGTTTGCAATGGAAACCGGCGAGCAGGAAACGCCCAAAGACAAAAGTAAAATATCACGCGCGCAGCGCGAGATCGACAGCATAGGCACGCCCAATCCCAGCCTGGTCCATTAACCCCTAATTTATTTTTTATAGAAATATATTTTCACTGATTGATGAAGGAACGGATTGGAAGTAACGACGTTTATGTATGCGTACGCGCAGACTACACAGATAAGATATTATATTCTAATGAAGTTACAAATGAATATTATTTACATATTATAAATATTGTTATATTATTTCATAGTTCAAGCAATCTTGGATGGATAGGTGACAAGATGAAAGTTTATGACAACAAATATGTAATATTTTACACCAGTTTTTCGTTGTTTTTTCTTTTCTTTTATTTTTCCTTACTTCAGTGCTTTGGATTCTCATAATTTGTGCAAGTTCAATTTGCATTTCAACATATCGCTCGCAATAAATCATTCTTTGCAAAATGGTTGTTTTCTTTTGTGGCTTAGCCATTTCATCTCTGAAATCCTAATTATATTTACAAAAAAATGTAATTGTATGTACTATTAGGTTTGTCTGCGTTAGGTTGTGCTGTGCTAGGTTAAATAAGTTTGGCTTAGGTCGGGTCACGCGGTTTTGGGTTATGTTGTATTAGGTTGGATAAGGTTAGGTTATTTTGGGTCAGATAAGATTATGTGATGTATTTGGTAAGGGTGTTAGTTTTTGTTATGCTAGGATTCCTATATTTTGAATTCGACTAGACAAATTTTTACAGACTGAACAATAGGTCAATTTGCTCGCAGTTCACGTGTTAGATCTCACTGTATAAATTTAGGATTTAGGAGGCCGGTGATGTAGCAAGCCTTCACTGGCCCCCTATAACCGCAATATATACAATGAGACCTAACGTACATACATGGAAAGTAAGCTCCAACCATTTTATCCGTTGTTGGCAGTTTTCCGCATATGACAAGTGAATAAGAGTGAGAAGTCAAAAACCCATACATTTTATTTTATTTATTGAACACGCCGCGACAAAATCGCAATAATTAAAAAATATTTATTTTAATGAAAAATTGCATCGACCGGGAATCGAACCCGGGCCGCCCGCGTGGCAGGCGAACCATCGATGCCTCCTGCAAAAACCGTTTCTTTCTAGAGAATATAAATTTCCCAAATACATAATTTAACCAATTGCAACCATGTCTTTTGCGTCTTTGTTTCAGCATGCATTCACCTCCACGTGGATTACTTTTTTTCGAAAGAATTTATATGTTTCAAAGTAAGTTACGAGATTGTTTGTATGATTGTTTCTTAATTAATGTTTTCTAGAAAATATTTCATATCTCAACATATACAAACGTATTCAGTTATTATCGCTAAGAAAAATTTACAGTGTTGGTATGTGACAATTTTGAATGTTTGTAATCGGAAATACAGTAATTTCTTTTTCATTTCTTAATCAAAAACATAAATAGAAAAAGATTATTTTCAATAAAATATCACTTTCTGCTTGTCACCTTAAGTTTCATTGAAGGAATCAGGTTTTTACAATAATTATCAAGGAAGAATAGTTATCAATATTATTAATCGTCAATAAAAACACAGTTACAAAGAAGGCAACTATGAACCATTTGAACTATAAATTGTTTGCGTATGTTGATTGATTGCAGATCGGCTGTTCCAAATAGTTTTGCGTTTGTAGACCCGTGAAGTTTTTTAAATGTTTATTTAAACTTCAATTAGCTAATGTACATGCTAACTGCCACATTGTTTAGATTTGGGAGCATTCATTGGTAATTGGGTTCCATATCCAATTGTAAGAAGCGCAGACGAAATTGAAATAAATCAGACAGATCAGTCGAGAGGGGTTTATTTTAATTTACGTGCAATGACTTTAATTCACAAAATATTACGTTAACGCTCACATATTTTTGGCACATTTGACTTTTCTTAAAAATATTGCACATATTATCTAGTCAGTCGTTGGTAAATCAGCCAAATAAGGCCAGGTATTTAATGAATACACTAGTTATATAAATAGTATATGGTCGTAATGGATGGTTTATGCAATGGGCTCCAATTTACATCAAATTGACTATACATTTTTCGAAATACCACTCGATAGTGGTAACAGTTTAAAACTTTTTACAATGGCCAAAATTATTAAAAACGTCGATATAAACATCTAGATCTAACAAATAATATCAGTGAATTTCGATTTTTTCTTTTATACAATAAAATATACGATTTAATATTTAAACATTTAAAAAACGTCATATTAACAACATCGAGGAGTTGCCTCGTAAAACATGAGCAACCCTTGCACAGATGGACAAGTTAAGTATACTTACAAATAATGGTTACATTTTTGGTGGGCAAGTTACGAGGGACATTAATTGTCAATGTCTTTAGAGCAATCATTTGTACTGGACTTTTGACTTTCCCACAGGGTTCTTTCTATACGTTAACACTTTTCTTCAGGAAACCAAATTTAAAGTTCGTATACACGTGGTGTCAGGCTGGTAGCGTCTCCAAATACTGAACAGACTCTTTGATATCCTTCGGCAGAAGGTAGCCATCAGCGTCGAGGAGATCCTCCATCGGTGGAAGGATCGGTCGCTGTAGGCTTGGCAATGGGGGTGGTCGCGGTAATGTTAAAGTTCGGGTTGCATTAGGTCGTTCGACGACGACGAGCGTGTCGTGCGCCGCTTCTTCAGAAGCTGCCTCCAACATCTCGCAGATACCCGAAAATTTGATACGATCGCGAGGTTCCGTCTTCCAACAATTACGCATCAGTTCGCATATAAGTGGCGGGCAATCATCGGGCGGGATTAACATTATACCCTGCAGAATCAACTTAACGACCTCGTCGTTTGTGTGGCCGTAGTATGGCTGCTTGCCGTATGTGTAAATCTCCCAAAGGACGACGCCGAATGACCAGGTGTCTGACTCCAAAGTGAAGCGGCCATAAATGACGCTCTCAGGTGACATCCAACGAACTGGTAGCAATCGGGAGCCACCAACCTAATAATAAAAATAATAAATTAAAATAATTAATACAAAGTCATGCATGGAAAGATTTTTTGAAGTGATAATCTTCTTAGGGAAAGCAAATCGCGAATAGAACCTTGTCCAGAGATAGCGCGTGTCGCGTGAACATTAATGTCGTTGCACCGACGATTATAAATTATATTTGCGTGAATTCATGTCTGCTCTTTGATGTAAAAATGTGCGGGTCTAACCAGTGCGAATACAAAAAAACAATTGCTTGAGATTAATTGTAAGCTCCACGGGCCGAATGTTTTATTAATGTTTAGCAGCTGCTTTCGATGATTGAGATGTGAAATAAAATTAACACGTTTATATATTGTTTATTTACTATTTTATTATTTATTTACTATTTTATTATATATTTATTATTTTAATGTCGGGCGTCCCGAGACGCACATAATATTTTTTTAGAAATAAGCATTTAAACTATTAATAAAAATACAGTTAGTTTGTGATTGTATGTTGATGGTCACAATTTATAACGGGAAGTGATATACAATTTCTAATTTTCACAATGATACGTGATTATGTTCATGGTATTACTGTAAATTTGAAACTTTTATTCAGATTTCGACGAATAAGTTGAAATTGCTTTTATTGTAATTAATTTCTTTCGTTGTAAGCAAAAATTTCATTTGCGATTCTCCTGCTTCCCATCATATTCCCTGTCAATTAAACCGTTTAGTCATTCTTATAATGTTTTATTGATCCTGATTAGTACAAAATCGTGATATCATAGATGTCAAAAATATATAACTAGGAGTAAATAATCGATGATTAACATTAGGTGAGCTGGTTATCGTTATTTTAACGCAATAGTAGGTATTTTCTGCCCAACAAAACATGCTAATTTTATATGTGGAACTTCATGTTCATCAATTTACTTTACAAAGTTTATTTCGTATCAGATGCAACATGTTTCGCATTTTGAACGTTTGAATATCCAAATAATAAATTTGTATTATATTAACCTTTACTCATATTGTTATTGATTAATTGCTCCTTATGAAATTCTTACTAAAAGATATTCGATATTTGATTAAGCGGCTGTACTTTGAATTGTCAACGAAATATTTATGTTGGACAAACCTTATAGTAATCACACGTGTAGACATCACGACTCATGCCGAAATCGGCGATCTTTACCGTCGGCCCGTTCGTGACGAGGCAGTTCCGGCATGCGAGGTCCCGATGCACGAAGCGCTGTGACGCCAGATACAGCATCCCGTTGGCGATCTGTTGCGCGATACACATGAGGTCGGCGCGCGACAACAGCGGCACCTTCTTCTGATCGTCGAAGCGATTCTTCTGGTTGCGCAGCAATTCGGCGAGATCGCCGTGCGGCATGTATTCAAAGACCATCATTGGTGTCACATTCGTATCTGGAATCACGACACAAATTATTGCATCTCATATTCTCTCGTTGCGTTGAATAACGCTCGATCACGCGTTGTAATCTTATCCGTTCAACTAAACCCAGAAATGCACGAGGGAAACAATGTGCCGAGAACAGCACGTACCACGTAACACAACGCCTACGAGCGTTAAGATGTTTTCGTGGCGGAAGGCGCTCATGATGTCCACCTCACGAAGAAAGTCCTCTTCTGCCTCGCGACTTGCGGATTCCTTCAAAACTTTCACGGCAACGATCACGACGTACTCGCTGTGGTCGTTGCGAAGTTCGCCTGCAAACACAAAGAACAATGGAACAGAATTACAAAGATATATTATTAAGTTGATGTCAGAACAATCACATATTCAATGTAAGGACAAACTTTCAAACTTTGACGAGAAAGAAATTGATTGGCATTGACATTAAATTTTTCGCAAAAAGAAAAAAAAAACGTATTTCAATGTTACTTTTTAGAAAATGCTAAAATAATTCTAAATATTCCAAGAAATAATGTTCCTCCGTCAAGTATTATTTTATTAAAACGTTAATTGAATCCATATTTTCACGGCTGTGTTTGTATAAATACATACGATGAATTCAAAATATTTAATTTCAGCTTTCAATAAGGTTTAATCGAATAACATTACGGCCTTAAACATTATAAAGCAAATTGCATTCAAAAAGAATGCATGTCGGTTACAATAAGCGGGCAAAGCAATTTTGAAGCAATTTTCCTAGTTGCCATAAAGAGCATTTTCCCTAACATAGATTATACGGTTGATAAATGTTGAAAAATGTAATTTGTATAATTCTGTGTAAGTCCAGAAAATGGCTAATTTCTCTGTTTCTATTTCCGTTATTCCATATATTTCTCTTAAATTGCCAAATAAAATGTTTCAAAATTATAGGGGTGAAATTTGAATGGTCATCCAATGGCAATGAAATTATAAATTACAATTAATGACCGAAAACTGGAATTTTAATACTTTGCCAAAAGCTTAGGTAAATTCTAAGAAATAAATAACAATTCGATAAAGTTGGAAACCATTAAGGCTTTTTAAGCAAAAAATAACAAAAAACAAACAACGCCATAGGACAAATATTGAGATGGTCATTTTCACACACAAAAAGAAGACCCAGGATGGAAGTTGAAAGAAATTCGGAATTTGAGAAAGAAGGGCATAGGACCACATGGTGGCAAATTACACAAAAATGCACGAAGGCAACGAGAATAGTCTAAAAATACGAAATAGTAAACAAATATCAATGAAAGCAAACATTGAGGCGGCCCAGATATACAATACATAAAATAAAGAAAATCGTCTTGGACCTCAATATGAAGGAAATAAAATAATAAAAAATAAAGTAAAAACAGAGGGATTAAAAAGAAGCACCAGGCAATAAATACATTATGTAATGGAAACCGCCAAGTAAACATGAGACCAAGAATAAGATGGTAGAAGTAATAAATACATTGAATGAAATGATGAGAAGAAAACAAGAGAAAGTGGAAGATAATTGTCTAGAACAGGGTAGAGAACCTTTTTTTATTATCGGCCTAGTAAAAATTCTGTTTTTTGCCGGGCCCGAATCGACGCGCATCTCCGGCGGGGGGTCTGTACGACCTACGTCCCAAATTCTGTAAAGGGGGAATACCTCCCTAGAGCTTAGAATGCTTCGAGGGGTCGCACAAATATGTTCAGACGGTGCGATGGGTCGTAGTTTGCTCATTCCTGTTGTAGAACTATATATGAGCTGTATATCTAGTAAAAATTACGCAACAATAATGAAGTATAAATATAAAATATTATTTATAAATTACACTGAAACGTTTCGTACGCGGAATGTTTGATGAACTGAATCCTGTCTACGGAATATTTTCCAAGACCGTTGATTTACGCGACTTATTTAATCTAAATTGATCTTACGCGGAAAAGGAATGATATAATTGTAAACACAAATATTTATGGCTGAGGGGCCTGAGCCCCCTTCCTGACATGTATCTTTGCTTTTTTGGCGTCTTGCTGCCCTGACCTCCAAAAACACAATTTGCCTCCCCCTTTGCTGTATCATATTCTTTTGACATATGACGAAACCTGTCAACAACGGAAGAAATGGTTGGTCCCGTTATGACCCTATACGACAGGTTTCGCAATATTATATAAAATATAATATTATAAACATAATATTGTTAAAAAAATCTATAAAATAATCATATTTACAAGCGTTATAAATTTATTCATTGTTAATTAAAATATATTCATTATTAAACATACTTATAACATATCAGGAGTTCCTAGCCAAAATAAATATATTTGTTTACATGGGTGAATCTTAATCAAACAGTGGGTGTATGTGTATGTTTTCGCATCAGCCGAAAGTCAGGAAAAAAGTTGTTTTGTCGCATCCCAGTCTTGTCATACAACCGGCCCGTCGGCAGGTCGATATAAAGAAGCCATGCAAACATCAATTCCGTTATAAATTTAATACCGAAGTCGTGGGGCCAAGCAGCGTTCAAAGATGCCTCTCGTACACGATGTGCGTATCAAATCAGTATCGCGTTGCGCGCCCGCTCAACAACATCGAACGCGCAACAATACGCTACACACGCACGCTGAATACGGTGTTGTATTCCGTGGAAATATGCGTAATTTAATCAGCGCCGGCGTAATACGCTCTATAACGACTTCGGCGAAGGTAGTACCGAAGGCACGCGGTCTGCCGCTGGTCGGCAATCTGTTGGCGTTGTTGCGTGCCGGCGGTGCACCATATCTGCACCGCTATGTCGACGATCAGCATCGCATTCACGGGCCGATATTTGCGGAAGCGCTCGCTGGCGGCGCCGTGTTTATCGCCGATCCGGAAGCGATGCGGGCGGTGTTCGCTCACGAGGGCCGCCGGCCGCAGCACGTGCTACCGGAAGCGTGGACGCTCTACGGCGAGCTGTACGGATGCGCGCGCGGTTTGTTTTTCATGCACGGCGACGAGTGGCTGCATCACAGGCGCACCATGAACAACATCCTCCTGAAAGCCAATGGGACGAGATGCGATTACATCCAAGAGGCGGTCGAGACAGTCGCCAGTATTCTGGACGTACGGAAGTGGGAAGATGACTTGGAGGAAGCACTATACAGATGGTCGTTGGACACGATCGTTGCCCTGTTGTTGGGTAAACACAAGTACCTCGAGTGTAAATCGTCGATTGACGAGCAAATCTCGCAAGTTTCCGCCAGGATTAAGTTGATTTTCGAAACGTCCTCCAAGTTACAACTAGTTCCGGCGAAGTTGGCACATAGATTAGGCCTGAAAGTTTGGACGGACTTTGTGCGATCCGTAGATGATGCTCTTGCTTTTACTAGTGAATTCGTCTATGATTTAATGAACCTTCCACAATCGCAAACTGTTGGGAGTATCGGAGTGATTCAGTTGATGAAGGAAGCCCAAACTGCGCCCAGTGATATTATCAAAATCGTGGTTGATTTGGTCCTGGCTGCGGGTGATACCACAGCATACACTATGGAATGGATTTTGTATCTCTTAGCACGTAATCCAAGATACCAAGAGGATTTGAAACCTCATCAAGCTCGAAATATATTAAGAGAAACCCTGCGAATGTATCCTGTGGCTCCTTTTATAACGAGAATTAACGCCGAACAAGAGATCGTAATAGACAATTATCACATTCCAAAGAGCTCCCTATTAATCTACAGCCTATTCACCGTGGGGAGGAATCAGTCAATATTTAATTGTCCTGAACAATTTATGCCCGAGAGATGGGAGAATAAGACACCTTTGATGATGCAAGCTAGTTTACCCTTTGCAATGGGCGCCCGATCATGTATTGGTCGAAGAATTGCTGAATTACAACTCACAACGGCACTAGTAAAAGTTCTCAAATCTTACAACGTGCGTCTACGGAATTCAGAAGAGAATATACATATGAAAATGAAAATGATATCAGTACCTTCCAAACCTATAAAACTTGAATTTATTAAGAGAAAATGCATTTAGTCTTTTGTATTTTCTATTTGAGTTAAACTTTTATATTTATATGACATTTCATATAACTTTATAACTATACTGCCTCTTTTAATGTGTGTGAACTTTTGTCTTGATATATTAATGAAGTTTTCAACTTTTAAAGTTTGTGTATAATATTAAATGTCAGGTCTTCGTTGAAAGTTTTAAATTGTCCTGTTTTGAACAGGTTTTATAAATGACAAAATAAAGATGAATTGTGCTTTAATCATATATTGCATTTTTTCTAGTGAAAACAATTTTCCTTTTTAGATCATCGTTTAAATTGTCTGGTTGGACAATTTAAATTCAGATTGGATTCAAATTGGATTCAGATGGAAATGTTTCGTTATTGCGAAAATGAAAATTTTAGAAGAAGTCTTGCTTTAATTGGAATTTTCCAACTCGATAACCGTTACAATGTATTCTATCGCATATTAAAAATGAAAAGTTCAAGTACACCATCACCGAACAAATAAGGCTATCACAGAATGTATGTATTTACGATCAATGTTTACTAATTTTCTAGTTCTACCAATTTAATGCTTGGAAATTTTGGTAAACATTTAAAACCCGTATTTACATAAACTAGTTGTAGCAAAGAGGTAGAAATATCGTGTAGTCAGACTATGAAGAAATACCGATATTTCATATTTTCGATATATAGATATTCAAATAACGATTTGAAATATTGTGAAATAGATAATATCGAAATTTACTAAGGAAAGATCGAAAATCACAATATTGGTATTTCTTGAAACTAAAAATCGAACAAATATCTATATATCGCAAATGTATATCGATATCGACATTTTCCTAATATTATATAATGGACACATTATACTAACGATTTTGCTAACTACTGCTGATCATAACAGTACTGGTTGATGTCGTAGTTCTTGGCAAGCAAGCTATATAATAGGTACATAGTGGTTTCATAGCTGTACATAGTAGCTTCGTGCACTGGTGTGCTCGCAGTAGTCCATGCGATTGTTACACTCTGAGTACGCCCGGCGCGCCGCTTCCAGTGACTTCCTGCTTCGTAGCGCATAAGCATCCCGATTCGTAGCACGCTGATGCGTCTGCACGTAATCTGTAATTTTTGACAGCAGACCCACCGATACCAGTAAACTAAATCCACTTATTATTATATTCAGAAATAATAGTCGTAGAAAAAGTATAGTGCACAACTCGCATGCAAGGCACATTGCTTATTCGAAATTTATTCGCCTTCGGCTCATGCCACAATGTATAACATTCGTTCGTTGTACAATATACTATTACATACCTAGCCTGATAACTTCAAAAATGTACTAAGCGTTTTAATTCAGTAATATAAGGAATTTCAAAATTTTCAAATAAAAAAATTGGAATATCTATATGTTTTTTCGAACTTGTAGGCAAATCAACGAAATAATGATTTGCAAGTTATGTCTCATTTTCTGAAATATCTCGGACCATCAAAGGTGGATCACCACTGGATGAAATTGCTATCCATTCTCCGCTTTCATTCATTAACAGTCCAGATGCTAGCAAATAGATCAATAAGATGCACTTGTTGAATTGCCATGTGTAACCGGATATGTCCGAAAGGGCTTATTTGATAGCTAATCCACATGACATCGGCGGTCATTTTAATTAACCCAAATGGCATCTACAGCAGTATAAATTAAGCATAGTGAATCTCGAATTAACGAGCGGAGATTGCGTTGTTCCGCATTGATGCTTTGGCGTGCAAAAGAACGAATTCGCAATCAACAGAATTAGTAAAATATGCTTCCTAAAACAGAGCTGCTTTGTGTGCACTGAACTCGATCCATATGCAACAGGCTGCATAACTGTTCCATCCATTTGCTTTTAATTGCATGTGGATAAATGTACTGTTTTGTTAGTTGGAAATGTGCGTAAACACAGTTGCACGTTTGTCTTCTGTTCCAAGAAATCTTTATAAATAAGAAACTTGCTAAAACTGTTTTTGACATGGAGATTTTATAAGTTTTGGCAAACTTATAAAAGCTCTTATAAAGTCTCTTCGGAAAATAAATATGCTTTACATGGTTGGTAAAAAGTTAGTTGTGAATTAATTACCCTGCCATTTAAAAGGCGGAAAAACTCTAATTATTTTGTGAAAGGAAATAGATTTTGTCAGTTTCAGTTATGCAATATTTGGCAATTATATTTTACATAGTCTGCATATTTATGATATATTTCGATGTGTAAACTCAATAAAATGTAATATAATTGCAATATTATGGGCACAACACATTGTAAATAAAACCTGCACTAGTTTGTAATAATGTGTAACACAATCAAATGCACTCTGATATGGCGCCAATGACGTGAGAAGGAACTTGTTTACTTGTCACACAACTACTGTTGACAATAAGATTGATTTAAGATGATTTACTTGATTTTACCAGCAACGTAGGCGGGGTGGAAACACACAAGGGATAACGGCTCAAGTCGAGTAGGAATAATGGCGAAGAGGAAATCAACCCACACGCTGTAATGCTAGGTAAAAACTGATATCATATAATTCCAAAAAGCAGAAGGACGTAAGCAAAAGTGATACAAGCTTAGTAGGGGTAGCCTGGCGCAAGCGAAGTTCACACAATGGCTGCCAACCCTAGGGACTAAATCGTACAAAACTCCCTAACAGCGTTTCAGTGCAAACGGTTTCATTAAATTAATCACAAATTACAAATAAAAGACCTGATGTAAATATATGCATTGATGTAAATATACAAATTCTGAAACTAGTAATCATTTGCATAAATTTCAATGTTATTGATGTATTGCGACCTCTTCTCTTTGATTGGTTTGCTGTAACAAACTTATAAAGTCAGTTGAATCTATCTAATACTATAATTTTAGTTACTGTAATGATTGATTCCTTTCTACAAATGCAAGGTAGTAAAATGGAACGTTTCGACCCTTTGAAAATTGAATTCATTCCAGAAAGGGAATATATTCACAAAAATATCTATTTTATTTATCAGCAGATATGAAATTATTGGAATCGAGGGAACTTTATGCTTTGTGACATTTGTGGCATTCAGCGCAGTCACATCGCATCATTTATAATATAAAATAAATTTGCATCAAAGCTTCCAACGACAATTGTTGGTATTATCTTCACGATCTTGGGAAAATGTCAAGATCGTACCCAGCAAAGATTTTGGGGATTTAAGGGAATATAAAACTTCCGAGTTTCGAAGTCATGAAAAGTAAGCTACGTACTTTGCAAATTGTACTAATTGTAAAATGAAATCAGTAACACACTTTACCTTTATAGACTTTCCCAAAGCAGCCCTCCCCGATTTCGGTAATGAAAGTAATCTGATCTTTGCGTAGAAGCTGCACGGAGTTGTTCGTGCAGATGGAGTACTGTGGATTGGGTGCGTAGCGTTCTGGCAAGAGGAGATTCCTCTTGAGGATTATTGGTGACGGCTGAAAAAGGGATTATATAGATTTAACTTATAAGTTCTTATAAAATTTAATTTTAATACTCTTTCCTACTTCTAAATTTATTAGTTGGGATTAATTATAAACTTACCATTAGTAATCTCAACAAATTATTACCTCATACGATAGTCGTTTTGTTTCTAACTTGTCATACAGAACACAAAATCAAATATGTATAAAATTAATAATTAATTTTTAAGAAAATCGTAAATCTATTTGTTTGACACTTTTGCTAATCTAATGTGCTAATGTATTTTTGTTGAATTTATCGAGCATCGACCAATGAGGTCATTAGCTCTATGTAATTCTCTTTCAAAGCAATTAGTCGTATTTGAAAATAATTATTTTTTTAAATAGAAAAATAATTCACTGTGATCAACGTCCACCGAGAGTCGATCTCGAAACCTTCTAGTCGGCAGTCATTGATTATAACTGTTGGTGTTATTCTCAAAAATATTAACATATGATATAAAAGTGAGCTTGTTCCAAATTCTCTTTGAGAACTAACTCCAATTAGTTTACATGCTGCAATTAATTATTCGCTTGCGTTTAGGAATTAGGAGCCTCCTTGTTAATTAATTGGAAAGTTTATATTTTATATTGAAATAATTGAAATTTCATGAGCACATTTTTCAATTGCCAAACCAGAGCTAACTTTAAAGGCTCAATGTCAAAGAATTCGTCTTTCAATTTCCTACAGAATGATAATAATTCCAAGCTAGATTGATTAAAATACATTTTTGAACATTACTTACCGATGGTGAATTCTTGCTTTGATTTTTGCAATTCCGACTTTTTCGCCAAATCACAATACAAATAATTAACACAAACAATGCTCCCGCGATGCAAGCCGAGTACAAAATCGCACTATATTGCACGGGTAGTGGGCGCGGAGTGGATGTTGTCGACCGTGCCGATGGCGTCTGCATATATAGAATAAAAAAATACACATAAACATATCTGAGGGCAAGGGGAAAGTGTGAAAGCACTAGACTAGCTTTTTCCTATATTTTTTGCTACTTCACTTTTTACGCTGATAGAGTCAAGAGTCTCAGCGGCTTTAAACATAATTTACGATCCATTGATGGAAGTGATAGAATACGAGAAGAAAAAAGTAAATCGATTCGTTTGTATCGTCATGGCGGACCAGGCACAGACAGAGTTTTCAAAAGGAAACCACTTGATTCGATAAATGTGCTTACCGTTGTAATGTGGACATTTGTGCGCAGACTGCCATCACTCAATTTAGTGTCGTTGTTTTGTGGCGGGAGGATGTTTTCAATTTTTCTTGGATCCAATGGCACTATAATTTTAAAACAGCTTTAGTAATGAAATTCTCTTTAATTGAATGCCTTTAATGTAATTATAATGCAAGAAATAATTTTGATAAAATGATATAGTAGATGCATTACGGAAATGAATATTCTGAGTTCAAAATGTAATGTAATATATGAATTACGATAAGTATAGACTGACGACGACAAGTATTTCGAAAGAAAGGCACGTTATCTGGTGATTAATGTCGGAAAATAAATAAGATAAATAAGATATTTGAAATCGATATATCCATATTTGAATATCGATATATGGAAAATTTAATATTAAGAAATATCGAAAATTGAATAAATCGAAATAATTAAATATTGAAAATTGGAAGTATCGACAATAGAAAATATGGACAATTCGACATATGACCTGTCCAGTTCTTACATCGCGGACGACGCTTTAAAAATATTATTATTACAGGCCACTCAAGTTGTTGTCATTATGAGATGACAATTTATTTCCAGAAAAGTAGAGGAATTGATTCGAAAATACAGAATAGATGGGAAAATGCGGAATTATTTTGGGAGGAAGCCGTCCTCCTGGCATCCCGAACCTTTATTCTAAGACTCCATTCGAAATAAGAAGACAGTAGTGAAGGGATGATGACATTTTATGAGGCAAATTCCAGTTCGTACTTTTTAAACAATATTATTCTTATTTTCTGTTTAATCTATTTCTGCAAATTAGTTGTAAATATTTGGAAATTGCTGTAAAATAATTATAATTCCAATGAATCAATCTCTTTTTGTTTGAATGTTGAATGTCTAACTTTTCGTTACTTTGCCGTATATGTATTTTCGATAATCCCCTTTGATCTTTCGATTGTCTAAAAGACAATAATGATACTCGTGGGTGGAACATCTTCAGGTTAACCGTAGGAGGTTTCACCACTTCGGAATTTCGTGGGAGTACAATTAATGAATAGTTCCTTTGTGATGGGCTATAAACAATTCATGCCAACGTGACTATATATGTAGTCAATCAAAGGCGCATGACTCTAATAATCGATGTCAACATGTACCACGCCGATTTCGGTCTGATTGGAAATTGTTGCACGAGAGCAATCAATGCAGTCTTGCAAAATGCGAATGAGTGGAATTCAACAGCGAAACAAGTAGCTGTCGTATGGCCTTATTTGTCCCGAGTGAAAATTACCCGGGATGGTAGGTGTTTGTGTGCCTATGCACTTGACACAATAATGGTTTCGCAGCACCGAGTAATTGATGGTGACTTATGGTGATGTCGTGTGAATATGCGAGAGGGCATGTAAATGTACTGTCGTAGAAAATAAACAATTGTTTTTAAAATTTAAAGGCGAAACGTTGGCGTGCTCAATATCGGATAGATATGTTAATCCTGGGTTTGTCTATGGATATTATTGTTAAAGTATGATGAATATTTATTAATATATTATTCTAAAATAGAAATTTCAATATGTTCTTAAATTTACAATCAACCGTGGTGAATATATCAAAATAGAACTTATTGTAATTGCAATTTAGAAGTTTATTTAGACGTTGACATTTCGATTGCACTACAAGAACGCCCAAAAGTAAATAAAGTAATGTTTGGTATCGATAGAGTTTCTTCTTTTAAATAAAAATATTAAAATTGCAATTGTAAAGATGTTGCTTAATATGCAATTTAGCCCACCCGGGCGGCGCAGTTGGTAGTACTTCGGTCTACCGTGCAGACGGACGGGATTCGAGTCCCCGGGGTGGGCACCCACAAGTGTGAATTAATTTATTATATTAATTCACACTAAAAATTCACCCTACAAATCCACTCAAGAAAAAGCCACTTCAATTAAATTCACACATTATTAATCAAGAATCACATCATAAAAATGATGCCCTCCATGATGTTCTGTGCACATATCAACACGGCAAAACATCAACACGGAGAAAAAACATCAACAACATCACCTTTATCACAACATCACAATAACAACAACAAAACATTGTAAAACTTCACATATATACATACCATGTACTAAGAAAAACAATCAAAACAATTGTATATAAAAATGGCTGAAGGACCAGTTAGGTCGATGGCCAGATCCGCGGACCAAATACAATATTATTTTATGCAATTTAGTCATATTTATATAAATTATAATATGCATTTCAAATTAAATATAAATAAAATTCGTAGAATCATATACACAATTACTGATTAATTAAATATCTCTCTATATTGACATTTATTGTATGTTCGATACTTATCAGAGTTTCATATATTATATAAATTATATTAATTCATGTCCTCGGAATTCCCGCCCTTCAGTCATGCAGAAATTTGGCAATTTTTGACGATTTTTTTTGAAGTACTATAACTCAAAACGCGTTGAATTCTTGAAGACAATTTAATGCGTAATTGAAAAAGTTAGAAAGGTATATATTTTTAACTTTTTAACTTATGAATTAAATTGTCTCTATATCTCCTTGTTTTTTGAGTTGCTCTGTAATGTCATTAATTTTGATCGGAAACAAAAAATCTGTTTTTTTATAGGTGTCGTAGATTTTCTACTCTTGCTGTAAACTGGGCACATTTCGTTTACGTTTTATATTAATAAATTATTATTTTCACATAACCGCCGTACAACCAGTATAGTGTACAATTAGCATGGAATGCCCTTTCCTCACACTTGGTCTTATTAAACTCGTGAGGAAAAGGGTACCATTCCATGCTTGTTGCACAATATACTAATGAAAGTTGGGTGGAACCCCCTGCGTTGGTCAGATCGCTGCTTACTACGCAGGGGGTTCCAGGTTCAAACCCTGGATGTGACAATATCATCTCTATTCGCTCCGGCAACCATATTAACATCTGTGATTGTCGTTATTGAAGTCTTCTTCACCTTGGGCGAGGCTACCTACCTAGCAACCTACTCAAACGGAATTAATATGCTCATAGTTACCCAGGTGTAATTCAGGAAGAATGCCACAGACCCTTGTCCAGCCTATGCGAGACGGGTAAATGAAGAAGAAGATGGGTAAACATAAGTATACTATTGTGATGAGCAATAACTTCGCAAAAACTACAGCTACCGTCTTGAAATTTTAAGGGAATATTCTTGTTTAGTTTAGCTATTGATCAATAATAATTTTCCAAATAAATCGATTTTCTGAACTGGCAAATAAGATTCCCCACTTAAAATTGAGATGTCTCTATAGCCTTAGTAATTACCATGAGGAATCCCCTCGAGCAACGATTGTCAGAAAATAATCATCCCCCTATGCGGCGTCATATATCAGTGACACAAGCATTCCTTTACTTGTCAGATCGTGGTTGATTTTGACCCATAGACAAAAAGTCGCCAACTACTGGTTTAGAAAGATAAAGAATGAATGGTAAATATATTAAAATCAAATAATTACATTCAATAATGTATACATTATTCCTGAATTCTTTTACGTTATTTATAACGGATTATATCTTCGAATTATTGTACGTATTACAATACTCTCCAGCTCTTTACCAAAAAGCAAAACGCCTGCTTGTAAATGAAACTTCAAAATATCATAAATTGAATTCATAAATTCAATGCGCAACCATTGTACACGTACATCGCATTTCAAATCTCCATAATCTTTCGATTGCCGCTGAGATCGTTCCTAAAATGCGTCTTCTTCCATCCTCGGCGAGCTGAAGAGTTACGAGTACAGCCCGGACGTGGGGTCCATTATTGTTTGATGTTATCTCATGCATGATTCATGGCGTTTTCGGCTAAGTATCAATTATTCACATCAGCGCGCTTTTTTCAGGTGGGCAACGCATTGTCGGTAGGTGCGGGAGTTGTGCGCGTTCATAAATTCATAAGTCAGATTTAATCAAATTTATAATTCGAAATCTGTGCCATACATAACTAGTATACATGTGCAATCATACCAACAATAAATGGTTTGGAAAGTAATTCATAATCTCCTTCGTTGAATTGCGATCCGAGAATAGCACGGTAGAATAAATCGGAGGGTGATAAAAAGTGAATTAAAGATTTCTGATGTTATAGGGAATTTAAAATATGATCAAGGCTCTCAGAACGTTTTATGTTTATATTTTAATCTTGGATTATTTGGAGAATGTAACAACAATGTGAGATAGAATAATAGCGATTGCGACAGCATTTATAAAATTACCAATAGGGGTTGAAAGCCCTAAGGTATTATTGGCACTCAATATTGTCATAGACGAATTTCAATCGCCTTCATGATAATGCAATATCGAATGTGCTTTTGTTCTCTGAGTACATGTTAGGAAATTGACATTAGAACAAGCTATCTATGCAAGCTATTCTGCTTGGGGTATAGTTCGGGATATATAGTTGAACTATGCTTCGAAAAATCCTATCAAAGTCTCAATATGTCGATTAAACTATAAATCCAGATTTCTAGCTTACTAATTGCATTTGTGATTGTAGATGGTGACTTGTGATGATGACATTTCGACATTTCGAAACTTACAAGGAGAGTGTTCCAATTGTCCAACACCAAATTGAATGAATCATTTTGTACGTGTAGTGCATATATAGAAATAACTTCTGTTCACGGGATTTTATGTCGTTTTGAGCCGTTTGCTCAACAATAGTTTTCAAAGTTTGCCACAAATTTATCATGGTATATATTGTTTTAACAGCACGTTCAGCTGTGTCGCTTATGTGGTGTAATCGTTAGTGTTTGTCTTCTGATCCAAGGTTCGCGGCTCCGAATTTTGCCTGTGAACTTTTTTTTCTTTTCAAATTATATATTTAACAAATAATAATATAACGATAAATAACACATAATTACGCACTATTTTGTGCCATTGAAACATTTAAAGCACCAACTGATTTTGCATATTGCACATTTTAGCGGCAGTTTTGAATGAACACGTATTTTTAATGTATCTGCACAAGAACATACCTCATTCTCGTTATCAATATTATTATATCTCTGTCTTCTGAAAGTTTTGCTGCATACCTGGAATATTTGAGAGTAGTGGCCTTTTTATATCAATTACAATGGGCTCTATTGAGGAATTGATTGTTCCATGCGTTATGCAATTACTGTAATCAAAGATATGGTCTGCTTAATATTGAATTAGTTGCGTGATTCGCAATTTGAAATCTGTTGCGAAGTACTTGCTATCGTAGTTATTGTTATGTAATTATTTGTTAAATATATAATTTGAAAAGAAAAAAAAGTTCGCAGGCAAAATTCGAAGCCGCGAACCTTGGATCAGAAGACAAGCACTCTAACAATTACACCACTTAAGCGATACAGCTAAACGTGCTGTTAAAGCAATGTATACCATGCTCCATTTGTGACAAACATTGAAAATTATTTTTGAGCAAACGGCTCAAAACGGCATAAAATCCCGTTAAGACAAGTTATTACTAAATATGGACTACACGTACAAAAAGTTTCATTCAATTTGGTGTTGGACAATTGGAACCCTCTCCTCGTTAGCGATATTTTCGATTTTAAGCCCAGGTGGGCTCAATATACGATTTTATATTATACAATACTTCTTAATATTATGGATACAGAAAGAAGGAGTGAAATACATGTTTATATCATCTATTACAATTTAAAATTACTAACCATACATATTTGTCTTCATTGTATTAAAAATTGAAATTTTATCCTAATTGAAAACATATTTATTAATGTTTCAACGTCAGAAAAGAATTAGCATAACTAGCATTCCTTCGAACTCTGCTAAGAATAGTTTAAGGAGTGTTTATATGCCAGCAACGCAAAACGTGCTGATAAAAAAGCATAAGCTTAAGTGAGGTTAACTTGAGTTTCGTTCTTTTGATCTTCTGAAAAGGTAATTTATAATTATTTCCCGCCATATTGGCAATATTAATAAAATATCGCATGCGGTGCGCTTTATTCGTATTTATCGGACATAGAAAACCAGCTTTTACAGCGTTCCATTCAAATGGAGTTAAAATCGGTCCGCCAAAGAGCAATCGTGCAAATCGTAAATTGATCGACATTCGGCCAGCCGCAAAACGCAATCGTAAATGTATTTTACAACGCCAGATACGCAGTCCATCTCTTAAGGTATGACTGATGTCTCTGGCTTCATTAACATTATCGGCCTATCGCTGCTGGTGAAGTTAAAATGCACATATGTTGTAAGGGCTCATTAAAGTTATCTCTAGTAGTCATCAGGCACGAAGAAAAATTGCTAAAGATTTGGCCGTAGACTCACTCACCTGTTTTACGCATTAGGCAACGGCCGTCGATTGTTGGTGGTTGCATGTCGTGAGGGCAGAGGCACACGAAGGTTTTGTTTTCATGTTGAAGGCACGCGGCTTCTTCACCGCAGATGCCCTTTTCGCACTCGCCTACACGCACGGTAGCAATGCGTTCTGAAAGAAAAGAATCGAATTAAATACAAATGTATAGAATAAAGTACTTTCGAAAATATAAAACCGATAAGCAGTGGGTCTTTAAGCAGGAGAAAATTGAAGAAAATTGCCCCATTTAAAATACACGTAAAATTAAATTTTGACATTTCATACTGCAGCTGCTAATATCCTATTGCAATCAGATCCGTAGTCTTCTTTTGAAATATCAGGTATTGATCGCATGAAATGTGATCAATTAAAGGAGGATGGCTCTTATGGAAATAAACATGGCGGAATTTAAAAATCATCACACCTTTTGATCGATCTACCTATGATAAAAAGTATTTAACCTGAAAATCACAAAAAATTATTTTTTTTTCTTTTTATTGCGGTTTGTGGAAAGCTTTTATAGCCTGAGTGTGGGATTGACAGATTTGTTGACCTGACCTACCCGAACTAAAACCATATCTCCGCTGGACATTCTCCTACCCCGGAATTCGCCCTCAAAGGCCTTAACCGCAAAAAAAAAAATTAAGATTGCACAAAATGTAAATAACATTCAGATTGATTCCTCTGATTGCAGGTTAGTGGCAAATGACAAAATGACAACAGAAGGGTTTGAGAGTACTCTGAGTTAATGAAATAACTCATTCAATTAAACAATGTGGAGTAATGAATTGCTATATATATATATATTTTTATATTCTTATATATTTTAAAAGTATACTTATAATGTACGGAATCTACTATGTCAAATTATCCATGTCCGCTGGTCTGCAGGTTGGTCTGTTGAAGTGTGAATTGTCCTGTCCGCGCAAACAAAACGAAATATTTGTGCACAAAAGTTGCCCCCTCCTGAAATCTAGAAATTTCACTTTATTTGTTGATTTCATCGGATGAAAATACATATTTAAGTTTTTAACCCCCCTCCCACAGATAATTTGATAAATTTCAATATTTTTATTTAAATAAATATCGATATATTTCAGACGGTAAAAAACTAGGCTTCTTTCTCAATTGCTCAGATTTCTTTTGCACATTGTTTTATTGTCACACCTTTTTAATATAAATAAAATTGAAAATATATTTTATCAATAATGACACATATTCCGCTACTGTTTCTTTTGCTTTGCGTGTTTCTTTTGGATCGTGAGTCATTTTTAACCCAAGAAATGGACGAACTTATATTTTGAAAACAACTATAAGTAATTAAAATGTCGATGCAAAATGTGGAATTTCGTTGTATCGGAGCCATTAGTCGCCCATTAAAGTTTATTGATTCGTCAAATTGAAAGATCAAAATATACATAAGTGATTAAAATGTGTGAGTTGAACCATGAAATTATACATTAGTTTATAGTTAAGAGGATTTCGTTCCGCGAAACTAAATTGGCATTAAATGTAATTTTGTGCATTATATTTTGGTACTGATTTTCCTCACTCCCATTTCAGGTAAAAAATAGTTGATATATACGAATTATATGCAAATCGGTTCAGAATTAAATTTTCTTCATAAATCAATGTTCCTTAAAAATAAATTTTGCTATTCTCAATTAAGCGTAAATTGACAAGTGATTAAGTTTCTCAAAAACTATCTCGATATTTGAAATTTATTAAATGTAACATAAGCAAAACCTAACTTAACGAAAGATTTATCGCGAAATGCTACCTAAAATTACCCCACAACGTTTTTTGAAAAATAATTTTATGTGATTATAACCTGAAGTCTGATTTTAAATTTCCCTGCATAGTTGTAATAGAATTTAGCACATTTACTTATTTACTCATAAAATACCTTTCGACTTTTGCAGTTAAACGCCTAGCTAACATAAGTAAAGCCTTATAATTTTTATTACCAAGTATTTGCCATCGCCAGATATTAATTAATATTTGATTGAAATTTAATGAATTTCCACTTTCAAGTTTTCAAATGTTCTTTTTACTTCTTTTCATTGTAACTCTCTCTCTATATATATAGTTACTCGTTCAATCGTTTTATTTTCCAATTTCATTTCCATATCAATATGCAAAAATCAATTATACACGATTTCTTTTTTGCGGTCCTCAATAACAACAGTCCTATGTTCGCTTAATTCGCTAGAATATCATAGATTTTTGTACTATAACAAACGCGTGCCTGTGTTTACACAATCAATCGTCACACTGTACTAAAAATATATTTGCACTAGCAAATTGATGCATCAAATCGACATACGGTGTAAACAATTTCGGGGCGCCGCCTCCGCGGCACACACCTAGTTACCTAGATGCTAATAAATGTGTTTGGCGAACTTGTGCGCGCGTTTCATATGTTTAATATTATGGGTTGCAATTGACGTTGTTTCGGGCTTACAAAAAGCACAATAAATTATTATCGACTAGCAACATATTAGCATCATAAATTACATCTGATTATTTTGATGCTGATATTTTTATAACTTCAATAGAACCGGTACTGTGTGAATATCCATTTTGGTTGCCAAATATGCGAAATTGTCGTTAACAGTTTATGTAATAATCGAAAATTTAAAAATTACATGTTGATCTCTGGAATTAATAATTTATAGATCAAATAGAAAAAGAATTACAATTTTATCATCAGTGGCGGATCTAGGATTTTGGCGTCCCGATGCAAAGTAGTAAGTGAGCCCCTCAAATATACATTATAATATATAACTTTTTTTTTTAATATTAAGCCAAATACAATTATTTGTTGAATTTTTCAAAATGTTCAGTATAACAATGACAAATTTCAATAGTAATTCAACCGCTTTTAGAAAATGGCCAATATTCTTAGAATATAAGGCGATCTCATAAGTTTGGAAACGCTTTCAAAAATGGAATTTTTACTCCTTAAACTGATTTCTATGCCGATAAACTTTACTAATTAATTATAATTGTTGAGACGGGCCTAATTAAAATTATTAAAGGCAAGAGGAAAATCTCACGGCATCGTAATTAGTTTCTATTATAACTCCTTACATAAAAAGCGGAATAAATAAAGCTAATACAACAAAAACAGAAAAATTGTTCTAAGCTTTATTGAATAATCCCTTCCCTGTTCACATCCATTTATTCTTCCTCACAAAATAATGACAACCAGCAGATTAACAACAAGTGAAATAAAAAGTAATACACCAACTATAACTATATAACTATAAGTACATTATTCGAATCCCGTATCGGAACACTTCCAAGCTGCTTCTTTTCTCTTTCAGAATGGCGGACAACCTGACTACCCCACTAATTTCTCTCCTAGCTATATCACATCTTTACAATGTGTAATGACTAGTTTAATCGAATTGTTATGGAAAAATTAATAAATTAATAATAGTTCCTAATCTCACTCATTGAATTTGAAGAATAATGGGATATATTATTAATCCTTCTTTACGTCATTAAATCGTTGGAAGCTTCCCCTTCCTGATCAAAATCACATATCTGACAACAATCAAATATCCTTCGGTATAAAGACCTATGATAAATATCACATCACATCACATATAACGTAGTGTACAGTGGCTAATACAAAAAAACATAAATATAGGTAATGGTATTAACTAAAACTGAACAAGAAACATTGAAAATCATAATGGAATGGATGGAAGTTTCAAATGAATTGGAAAACAAATTGATGCCAATTTTGTAATAAAAAAAAATATTGTCATGGACGTCAAAAATATGTCGAGGGACCACCCTCTTTGTAAGTTCTTTTTTCATCTGTTTTCTCTCAAAATATTGTGAGTGTTCCGACATTGCATAATCAATTCGTTTTGCCGTCATGTCATTTGTCCCCTTCGTTAGGGTCATTCCAGCATCGATAGATATTATTTTTATAAATCAGACGGAAAAAGACTTGGATGTAGATGTATTATCTCAGTTTAGCCTTTCGACCATAGTTCTTTACCTAACAATAAAAATTTACGACTAACTTTCCGTTTCGCAAAGCTATTCTAAGCCGTCTTTCAGACTAAAAGCATGACGTGTCGTTGTTTAGACAGTGTATTCAAAAGGACATAATTTTAATAAAATTTAAATCCAGCATTCACGTGTTCCTAACTCTTACTTTTAAATACATTGGTCAGACTAGACTAGACTAGACCGTCCAGGGCGGTTTGTTTGTTGTGGGGTTGTTACATGTTAAAATCCCTTGCCGGAAAGTCTGGCGGCGATATTAATGCACCTTTATTTAGGGCTCGTAACTTCCAAGAACCGCACAATCATGTAAATGTATATTATTTATATTTAGGTATATTGCATTAATTAATTTAATAAATTATCGACTTTGCTGTAATAAAATCTGTTTGATTTGTTATAACTTTTGAAGAATTGTATAAAGTAAATTTCGATTTTATTAACAACGTTCAAAACTCAAATAAAAGTACATTTCGTCCAATTATTAAATGCATTCATCAAAACTCCGTTTTGTTTGATTACTTTTTGTAATTTCAATATCTCATTCTATTCTCCTATTTGTCGAAGCTTTAAAGAGCGCTTCCCTCCCGCTATCCTGCCAAAAATAACATTGTAAACGCGCCCGGCTGGGGTGACGACAGACGCAGTTTGTTAATCTAATGCGCATCAAACTTAAGTGCCACTCGGACAGTTGGGAACGTCAAACACAGCGCAGCCGGGTGTGCGCTGCACTTTTTATTGATTCGGAGACGTAAAAGTCGAAGCCGTTTCTCGTATTACGCCCCTCACTCAATTTGAGTACGCTTTTTTATAGAGATGTTTATTCTGCGGCTGTCGCAATAGACATTTTAGAAGTTTTTCTTACACGCTGTACGAAACCACACAACAAACTGTTGCGTTCCTGTATCCGACATTTTTAACAGTAGAAATTCTTTTCAATCAAGAAACCCCTAGTGGAAGTGCGGTTTTTCGCACTTGAAGCTTTCTTGTGGCGAAGAAGGGAGCCACGTGCTAAAATTATCTCATCGGATTTCTTTCTTCTCGACTATTTTGTTGCGGTGCTACAAGGCGTGTGGGAGCAAGTGTTTTTTTTTTCTTTCCTTTTTTCTTTTTTTGTATTTTCTAATTGTAAGAAAAAAGTGGTGTAAGTTCTAATAATAGATTGGTCGTCACATAGTATAATTATTTGACGTAAGTTTTTTATTAAATTGTTTTACATAATATTTTATTAAGATACCTAATTAGAAATATTATAGAGTAGAAGAACTTTAAATTATTATATCCGTTATAACAATATTAATATTTACTTTTCCGTTTTCATATCCAGTGGAAAGTGGTTTCAGCGCCGTTACAAACCTCATTACACAAAAACGGGCATTCGTAATGTGAGAAAAAAAATTTGGGAGCCTCTGATTTAGCGGAAGAAAGATACCTCTAACACAACTTTATTCATATCACACAAGGTAGCTAATTTATAATTTACCTACTGGATAATCTATTATATTCACTATCTATCTATTCTATCTATTCACCTTATGAAACTACTATCATATTTTCAGCTAAGTTGAAACGATATAATTGAGGTTCAAGCGTAAATATGCCGTATTTTTTGGTTGATTTACCGAGCATCGATAATGGTCATTAGCTCTATTCATTTCTCTTTTTTTTTCAATCTATTGATAAGAAGAATTATTCATTCAAAACCACCTGGATATAAAACACTTGGCTGGACTGCCAGATTTATAATTAAAAATATAACAATTTCAATATATATTGTATAGAGGAGATACAAAATTGCAATATACATTTGGTACAATTGGTAAAGCTTCTCATTCAATTGCTATTGGCAGATATCGCGAAAATATTTTCTCATATAATTGGGTATAGAAATATGCATCCATTCTCCAAAAATTCTTATTCAGAAAATAACTAATTGCATCTCTCTTATACCATGAATTCAGTCTCTGCTTGGTAATCTAAAATATTTAAATTATTCAAAAATATTTTCATTAATTAATTTGTTCCTCCATTTACTAAGATTCCAAATTTTAAGATTCGAAATTTTTTTTGTGCGTTTTTGTGAAAGCAGGTTCATATTCAGCTATCGTGGAATGTACTGATTCGTGCTGAAGCTGGTTGAATCTAACCTTATCACTAAATAATGAGATGGCAGAACCTCTTGAACTCCGAGGTTATCTTCCTAGGGAGGCAGCAAATTATGGCTTCGATCATCACGAATGAGTCAAATCTCTATACATTTAATATTTCTTAGACTTCTGGTGTACCGTTGTATTGTACACCCGAAATATAATAAATATAATACTAATAAATGAATTACCAAAATATAATTTCATTAATAAATGCCACTCTGGACCGCAAGGTCCCGAGTTTGATTCCCAACGGTTGTAGAGTGAAGTGAATTTTTCTTCTTATCAATTGTTTCAGTCTCTAATAATTACATTAAATAAGAATTTAATAGTGCTAATGACAATAGTTGTCGATGTGTGGTGGAACCAAACAACAACAAAAGAGTCCAGCAAAGGTCGCAGTGGTATGTTTGATGACTGCTGACCGCAAGCTTCCCGGTTCGATTCCCGGTGGCTACCAAAACGAATTCAATTAATCACGAATATAGACATGTCAAACGCTGATGAAATATTGATATCCTTCGAAATCGATATTTACTATTTAACGATATATCAATATCGAAATATCGTCCTGAAAATATCGATATTATCAATATCGATCCTATCGAAACGCCATCTGTA
>JAODAC010041102.1:0-11864 GCA_027575185.1 Mimaenictus wilsoni | reverse complement strand
GTAGCTTAGTGGGTGGCACCTTGGCGTATCACGCCAGCGGACGAGGTTCGAGTCCTCGGGGCGGGCATCACACAGTGGGATTATTTTTCGCACACCTACTTCACACACTCACCCACGCACACACACACATATGCAAACATACACACACATACACACAAACACACTACTTCAAACTCGCAACTATAAATACAACATCAAACTTCAAACATTCAACTTCACACATCACTCTACTGACACCTGCAATTCACTGCGAGAACTACTCTCAACAACAACAAATACATCAACAACAACCAACAGCCAAATTGTAGACACACAAAACATATTTGTAAATTACAACAATGCAAGAAAAAACAAATAAAAATAAAAACATATCCATGTCGGAAAGACCCACAGAGGTCGATAGACATTAAAACATGTGATATTATTATTATGTTGATCAAGATGATCAAATTAAATAAAAATATTAAAAATCACCGTGAGGGGTTTTTAGTCCACCATCGGGCGCTTCCCCAGGTGGCGGATAGGCGAAAGCCACTCAGATATGGTGGTGCGGGAAAAATTAAATACCCGGGGCGGACCAAACTTGAGAGCTGCGTCTGATTCATGGTGACCGACCGGCAGCAAACATCGGCTGCCTCCATGTTGGGAGCGGATGAACCAACACTCTGGGACTTACACTCTCAGTTTAAACCCAACCCTAATTTCAAATAGCGCATGATCAACATTTCTCTAGACAGACCTGGAGCAAGATGGATAGAAGAAGGAAAAAATAACATGGAGAAAGAATAAAGGAGTACTGGAAGCGAAGAAAGAGGAGAGAAACATACTCATGGGATACTATCTCCCGTGGTCGACCAAAATCGAAAAAAAAAATGTATATATGTTGTATTTTAGTAGAGTGTGGGGAGCTATAACGCAATGGAAGAGAGCGAAAAGCAGGCCAAGGAAAACCTGGGAATAGAAAATCAGAGAATTAATAACAAGTAAGGGAAGACAAGAAAGAGAAGCAAGGAAAAAGTGCGCAGGACGGAGGGAAATGGAAGATTTTGTAAAACCGACTGTTGAAAATTGTAGAAAAAAAAATGTAAAAAATGTTTGTTAATGTAATTATCTCACAATAAATACTAATTTTCTTAAGAAATAATTAATATCTTAATAATAACTAATTTTTCGTATTCAATATCATCCAAAGCGATCTATCCTTAAATACAACAATTAATCCTAAACAAACAACCGAAAACTAAATTTTGAGTAATTGAGGTTAACAATTATCTCATATTACTATCCGGAAGTAAGGAAACTAGTCCCCAATTATTCAGATATGACTGACCCTGCGTTTCAATTTTGGTGATTAAAGTACACTGTAATCACTCTCAAAATTCAAAACGAAAACAAATTAAACCAGCATAAGTTTAATCAATGTAACTTTGAACATTGCAGTCTGATTGCAATGGAGCAAGGCCCCATGTTGATAATCTCGAGCTGCACTTAAATGAGAGCAATGAATGCATCCTTTTCGAATATCTATTATGTAATATTGAGTTTGAACTCTGAAACTCCAAAATGTAATTTTTTAAGCTTATGCTTCAGTCATTATAAATTTATTTTACATTTGGTTAACCATACAACTTGATTTTACTTAATTTTAAATATGTATATAAATATGTATAATAATAGCTGTAGTTTGACGTAAATCCTATAATTATGGAAAATGGAATAAGTTATCATCGAACATCTGCCACTTTTAAGGCAACATAAAAACAAACAAAAATACCACATGCAACACCACAAATAATAGGCGAACAAATAGCAATTTTGCTGACAGTGATTACATGTTCGCCATTTTTTGCGTTTTACGTATATCACATGCGGCAACTTATTACAGTTGTATTTACAACTGTGCTTATCGGTCATCTACAGGGTGTACTATCAAATTTACCCATATATTTACGTTGTTTACAGTGTATACAATATTTAAATTCAGTGTTACGTTAAGTGAATATTTTATGTTGTTAACAATTGAGTAACGATCAATTATTGAGTTACGAAAGTTGACTCGTAATCGAAAGACGGCATTTTCGTTTATTTTAATGTGTTTTATCCGGGTTATTCCGTATTACACCTGTGATAACGTTTAAAGATTAATTGTTGTATTTTTATCACCATTGTGTGGGAAATTTTGTTATGGTTATTCCTTTTAGTTTTACCCTATTTCCTTGGAGTTTTCTTATAAAAATTTGAAATGTTATTAAATTTAAAATATTTTAACAAAGTTAAACGGTCTTGATGCTGATTTGATCCAGCATATTCCGGATTCAATCACTTCCTTATCAATAAATTAGCTTCATTAGTAAAGCAAAATGTTTTCGAAATTCACCAGAATTGTTTTCATTTCTAGTTATAGTTCTTAGAATATCAAACAGGAGTTGATCCGTGTCTCGGAGGGGCCCCCCCCTTGTTCATACTCTCCGATGCATGCAAACATGTCATTCTGAGAATGAAGAAAATTTTATAGGGCAATGGGTTACGCACCCCTGTTCCAAGGTATTAATAATTTACAATTAATGTAAAATCTTCTATAAATAAAGCAAGAAAATTTTTGAACTCAACTTGTTTCGGTAGAAATGAGCTTCATAGACAGGGGTGTGTAACCTTGGATGTCGGCGGGTCCAAGACAAGGAGGGAAGTCCTCCCATTGGATAAGTTCACTTTCTCAGGCAAACAGACAATTTCTGGAGAGCTTCGTGGGCATCGGAAATGTGTTCGTTGGGCCGTGGGTTACTCACCCCAGGGCTAAGATATCAATAATTTACAATATTTTTTTTTTAGTTTTTGTAAAATAAACTCATCAAATAGGAAACTATAGGAAAATATGTTTAAGGCGTGGCCTCGAAGGAAAAGAGACAAAGATTATCCATTCTATACTATAAAATTCTATGAATTCCTATAAAACGTTAATGAATGAAATTAATACTAGAACAACAACAAGATGCAGTTAAAATTTTATATCCTATCGTTCCAGCGTGACTTGTTGATCGTTGAGCGATGTGTAATTGAAATGTTATTGGCTTGTAATTATTAGGAGAGTGGAAAAACGCTAGAAAAAAAATAATTCGCGATTCCAAGTTTTGCACGCAATTCGCACATAATTGAATGATGCGAATTTAAAGTTCACGGATTTTTATGGGTTTTTGTTGTGGTTTTAAGTCGATGCGAATGAATGCAGTTAATTTGTTTATTCGCGTTATATCATATATTTGATTGTATGGTATGGTATGAAGTAATACATTTTTTGGTTCAATGCCAACTAGTCGAAAATGGTAATAATTCTTTGCTATACTGAACAATTTGTTAGGTTAGCGCGCTGGACAAAGCACCACATTTTTGAAAGTTATTTTTGATAGTAGAACACCATTTTTTTATTAACCCATTTTTGTTCTCTTCGGCAATGAAGAGATGTGGTACCTACTCAATGCACCTGTTACCAATGGTGCTGAAGAGACGAAGATTGTTATGAAGAATGGCAAGAATGAAATTTATTCCTGATACTTTGATATTGCCTGTGTTTTAACACCTTCTCAGGTTATAAGGTTATAGGTCCCAAGTTCGATTCCCGGCGGATGTACTTTCAATACGATTAGCAACAATTACTTTATCAAATATTATTCGAAACAGTCAATAATTAACAACATATTATTCGATAAATACATCAAAACCCTTCAAATTATCAACAATTCTTCGTTTGTTTAATGCTAAAATCATGTACCACTGCTCCATTTAACTCAAAATGACCACTTCCCGTGTAAATTTCACTCGCCTGTAGCTAATCAACATGAAATATGCAAAGCACAGGCAGTAATAGGCATATTTTCGATTCGTCAAAACCACGTTCACGGCAAATCCGAAACGGACGAACGCGAGAGAATAAAAAGTGAGCGATCAAGGCATACTAGACACACACACATGTCCACATACACTTCCATCTATACTCACATACACACTCTCAACCACACACATTCTCTCGTAGGCATACGCACTTACATACACTCAGATAAATACATTCATATGATCGAATGTTAGTCTGCGTCTCAACAATTCGCTAAATAAATAAAATCCGTCGTTATAGTTCAGCCATAGTTTTGCACGATCCGCTCTTGAGTAAAGGTAACCCGAAAAAGAGTTACCAAAGACGACTTAGCAACACGCCGACCGTTTTTCTTCGTTACTCCGCTACTACTCCAACTCTATCACTCTCTGGGTGTGTTTGTGAGTGTTTCTGTGTCTCATTTTTGCAACAAAAAAAACGTGTATTCATATGTCTATGAGTCTGAGCCAATAAACAACAAATAAACATCGCAAAGGTTACGTTCGAAAAAAAATTAGCACGGCCAAAATTTCGTGGAAATCACAAAGATCAAGAACGCAAATTTCCGAAAAATCAAAACGATCATGGCACCGAATCCAACGTTCGACGCACATCCGGAGGAACTAGAAAATCAAGTAAGTAAATCTTTTGCAAACTCTATTATCACTTGATAACTCACTCGAGAGTGGGATTATGCGCAAATATTTGTAAAGCTTCATTTGATAACAGGATCTCACGAATTTTGGCACGAATGAATAAGTATGTACATGAACACGTGTCGGACATCCAGACATTTCCATTTTTATTTGTTTTCGCACGGCGCATGTCGATGTAAAGTCACCTCAACACACGTGATTGTTAATCTCTATTCGCGTGTGGCTTTAATTTGACGCGATTTATGCATTCATAAAGTAATTACAGCGGCTAATTACGATGAGCGCGTTATATTGCAGGTGTATGGATATTTTACGAAAACATACCGGGGAAATTTGTCAGTATTTTGTTGTAAGGCAGATTGTTGGTGGTTTTCATTTAGGAGTATAAGTTTAGGAGTACACGTTGGAAAAGATTTAAAATTTAGTAAAGAAGGTAAGTTTCGTTGTTTTATTTGATATATTTCGGGATTTTGCATTTTCTTGTGGAGAGACGTTGAAAATAAGCCAGTGTGACGTAAGAAACAGTAACTTCAGTAAATAAGCGGACTAAATCGCTAAATCTGTTTTAAACTAGGCATTTTCCATGAAGTAACTTACTAAACGGTAACTAAAAAAAATGTTTTTTTTTGTTTAGAGCTAAAGGTTGTAATCGTCTTAAAACATAATAAATTACTGAAATACTTACAAGGCTTGTAAAAAAAAGTGCCATCTGTTGGCCCTTATAAGTCTACATATATTTCCAAGAGGTCTCTGAAGTAACAAATTAAAACGATGTTTTTCTTCCTCTTTGCAAATTTATAATGAAACATCACATATGTAAAATATCATCATTGATTCTCAACCCATTTACTTGGTGGCCTCCAAAGAACACATTTTATCCAAATCAAAACTGGAGGTCCACCTTTGAAGTCAGTCGACCCAACTTGAAAGGATACTCCCAAATTACAAATTTGATTCAACTCGAAAACTAACGTGGGTCCCCTATGGAACAAATATGACACTGGACTCAATACTGGGGTCCCAACCAACATAAAAAAAAAACAAATTGACATGCTTCACATGCACAAATACCCCTGTTTTAGTGTATCTAAAATTTCCTTACACAGTTTTAGAAATTCTAGGGTTAAAAATCACTGGTCTACATATTACCTAATAAAAAAAGATGAGAATATTACCTCCACCTTATTTATCTGCTGCGTTTATATTCTTATTATATAATTTGAACAGCCTAAGCTATTCTACATGACTTTACCTACTTTTCTTATTGTTAAACTCGTCTGCGGAATGCTATAACAATTCCAAATGACAACTTTTCGAATAAACATATCATAAACAAGTATCAATCCGGTTATCGTTAAGTAATGTATCTCAGCTCAGGAATGTGATTACACTTTGTTCATATACACCAAAGATTTACTCAAAAAAATCCGTAAGCCCACAGATGTATTTGCATTTTCCTTTGCATTTTATGCATTAATAACACTGTCAAAATAAATAAAAAATCAACTTGGAGTATCAAAAAGTATACATATCGATACTTCCGTTCGATAATTATCGATATACACATAGATAGATTCTTTGTGTATAGTATATAAATACATAAACGTAATTCCTTTCGATCCCGATAAGTTTGGATATCAAAAATTATCCATACTTTCGCTTCCAAAAAATAATGATACCTTCGACACCAAGCAATGTCGATATTTTCGATTCCAAAAAAGTATCGATATTATCAGAAATTTTCTCGCCCTAGTTAAACAATATTGATCTAGGCATGTTTTACATGCAAATAAACTTCTATACATTAAACTTCTGCAACAATTCCTTTTTTAAATTCCATGCAATTGAAACCAAACATATGTAAAAGTTCTAAATAAAAAGATGACGAAAGACATTATTAGAAAGCTATGCAAATGATATTCATCTATCCAAATGTATGCATAACATGATTTATACCTCTCCAAACATCCAAAAATGATGTTTGGCTTAATGTTTTTTTCGCATTTGCTCACTGATTACTTAACACATGCAAATCTCCCCATTCATTCATCTTCTGAACATGTGAAATTTAGCACGTGCAGTGGTAATAAAAAAGAAAACAGCTTTACCCGTCAAAAATATCAATCACTGTCTACTTTTTTTTTAAATGTTAATCTAACGATTTTCGATTCGTATAAATCGCAATCGCAATAACAAAAAATAAGCATTTCAAAAACAAGTTCTTGATGTCTTCAAAGTACAATGTTTATTGCGATAATTGATGAGTAAGTTTTATCTTCGGAGATAAATGCGCGTCTCATTACCGTAGACATATTCGCGCGGCGCCATAAAAACGCGTTTGAATAATTGCGGATTTCGTTTTAAAGTTCAGAGACGTAGAAAAACTGTATACTAAAAAAAAGCAAAATACCAGGAATTTACTTGAGGATGTAACGGCATAATTGCTTTTAATAAGGCTGGAATTATGTTCAAATAATAGTGTGACTGTTAAATTATGAAATTCTATAGAATTTTACATTTTTATCGATTTAAACATTTGCAATTTTTCGTTTCCTGGTTGTGACGATCTAGAATTAATGAATGATATTAAAAACAGGTATCATTTGATAAGTAGAAATGTACCAAAAATATATAATATATTATCATAAATTAGATATTTATTTTTATTATATGTACACATTAATGTTTCTGTTTAATTCTTGAATAATTAGGAAAATAACTGCAAAGATTCAAAATTAAGTGACTGAACTTTCCGTATGTCTTAAGGTAGTATTTTACTGAAAAATACACATCAGAAGACAATGAAATATATCAATCGGGAATTGTATTAATTAAAACTGAAAATGATAATGTCCCCAACCGGATCTGAACCCACAACCTCTATACGTCTAGTGCAGAGCGCTGATTGATATACCATGAAGACACAATCTGATCGAATTTTATTATTTAACAACCAGTCCATTGAATCATCGGAATTGGGCTGCGAACAATTTGTTAAGAGATGTTTTCATTTCAAAATTTCGTTCAAAATTAAGTGACTGAACTTTCCTTAAGTCTTGAGGTACTATTTTACTGAAAAATACACATCAGTAGACAATGAAATATATCAATCGGAAATTGTATTAATTAAAACTGAAAATGATAATGTCCCCAATCGGATCTGAACCCACAACCTCTACACGTCTAGTGCAAAGCACTGATCGATATACCATGAAGACACAATCTGATCGAATTTCATTATTTAACAACCAGTCCATTGAATCATCGGAATTGGGCTGCGAACATTTTGTTAAGAGATGTTTTCATTCTCGAACGCACCGCTACCATCATGACAGCTTGTCATGAAGTAAGTTAATCACGAATTGCAATAATTAGAAAGAGAAAATGTTGAATGCCTCCGACAGACCTTGAACCTGTAATTCCCGTATGTCATGTACGGTGGGTTATCAACTACAGAACAAAGGCCGTACAGTCAGCCGTATGCATTATCATGTTCTCTTTTCCGTTGACCTGAACGCCACGATTGCGTCATCGGAATTGGGCTGCGAACATTTTGTTAAGAGATGTTTACATTCTCGAACGTAGTGTAGTTGGTAACACACCGTACATGACATATGGGGATTGCAGGTTCAAGTCCTGCCGGAGACATTCATCATTTTCTCTTTCTAATTATTGCAATTCGTGATTAACATCCTAAAAATTGCCTACCGATGGTTATTTGTCCATATTGATTTGTCAAAGACAGCTTCGCTGCGGTTACTTCATGACAATATGATGGTAGTAGTGCGTTCGAGAATGTAAACATCTCTTAACCAAGTCCATGATTTGAATCGCTTTTTACTGAATTCTTTGAAGTTCATAATGTGTTCTATTTTGGCAACGATAGCATATTCATCGAAGAGTTGTTAGGGGAGGTGTGTCTCCCGATAAAACCTTATCTACGCTGATAATGATGATTGAAATACGCTTTAATACTTTGTATTTTGGATTTTGGATATTGGATCCATTTTTGACTTTTGTGATAGATACATGACACACCTTCAGTGTAATGTACTTTGGCAGTTACCTATATTCAGTTGTTATCTAAACATGAGAATGTAAGTATATGTTAGATAAAAAAGATTGTCAAGCAGTTTATCTAAAATTGCAGTTTATTATTGCAAATTATGATGACATGTAAAATTTTGGTATAAAATAATATCTTCTAGAACACGTATGGATGTTTTCTTTTAGATGATGATTCTAAATGATATAATAGAATTCAAAACGAATTTGATAGAGTTTAGAGTTATTAGTAATTCATGTTCGGTAAATGAAACAAAAAAATTAAAACATGATAATACTTCCGAACAGATTCGAATCGTCAACTTTCATCTTACTACTGTAGTTTTATTGTTTTCGCCTCGAATTAATGCAGTTTATCAAATAAAGACGTTTGACTGCAAAACCAATAAAATTCAAACAATAGTGGTATTTTGAAAAATGGATGATATATGAATATGTCGTCAGGGTGTCTGGGGGTACGAAATTCATCTGATAGTGATGGTAAAGGTATAAAAGAAACCCCAATAATAAAGTGGCTATTAAATTATGAAATTCTATAAAACTCAAAAAAAAGATAATGCTCCCAACCGGACTTGAACCGTCAACCTCTATATTACATGTATAGATATTTTCTCTTTCAATTGATGCAGTTTTGTCAAAACATTTTGCATTCCACTGTAAAACGAATTAAAATTGGAACCATTTCAAACAACCAGAAATCAATAATTATCACTACTCTCATTCATCACAAATTAAACTTCTCCTTAAACAAATTACTAAAATTAAAGCATTATTTCATCTTTTAGAACCAAAAAATGCACTTATCCATGGAGATTCTAGAAGATAACATGATTCCATATCGATTTTTCCACGTCAACATGATTTGCAACAATTACAATCTTCTTTATGATAACTTATACTTATATTTTAATGTTTTGATAACAAATGAATGTAGGTAACCACCAAAGTCCATAACGCTGGAGGTGTGTCATTCATTTATCACAACATTCCAAAATCCAAATCTGTCCAACATCCAAACAACAAAGTACTATGCCGTATACACTCTTGATAACGTTTTATCAGGAGACACACCTCCACTAACAAGTCAATATCGCAAATAAAATATATAAATATGCCATCGCTGCCAAAATGGAGCACATTGTGAACTTGACCTCAATCGTGTGACAAGCCCCCCCCCCCCGGTTATTTTCCTTGCCGTAAACTTGCAAAATCGCGTGAATTCGTGAATTTCTCGTGTTTTAAAAAATCCAGCTAGTTGAACTAACAATAAAATGCGTGCGAAGATTTTGGGGAAGTATCAACTAATTCCATCAAATAATTCGAGCGTCATGGACTTACAATTTGTAGAGGTAAGCAAATATATTTTTCAAGCAGCACGTGGATGTAAAACAACACACTATTAGATCATAATAGATTTAAATGTAGGCACATGATCGGATGATCGAAAATATCGAACGCACTTTCAGGAATCAGGAATTTGTTTTCTTTCGCGTTTCGTATGAGCGCTTAGAATAAGTAGCAGTATATTTGACAACAAGTGTCAGTTGTCGTAAACAACGGTCATGAGTTTAATGTTTTTGTTTTTTTCTTCTTCTTTGCTTCTGACGTAAAATTGTTGAAAGGTTAAATAATGATGTTCGTGTTGACGTGTTGGGGACTGGTCCAATTTATATATTCTTAGAAAATGTTTATTGACATCTAAATATTTGCATTTAATAGCATATTACTTGTACAGTACGAGTAAATAGATTATAATAAAACATGAATATATAACATATATTTTTGATTAACTCACTAAAATTGATTTAAGTCATTTTTATAGTTTCATCGAAATCGAATTTCTAGGATAATATTAATATTTCGTCTAAAAAATAAAGTTATTCAATAAAACAGTAATAACCTGTAGTTTTAAAGGTATAACTAAATAATTTTATAATAAATTATAATACATTAGCAAAATAATCATTTCAAGCCACTAAAGACGACCGAAGTCCATATTCGTAAGGTAAACTTCTTTTTAGCCAAAAGGCCAGGCTTTATGTAAATATTTCATCACTAAAAACGAATAAAAATGAAAAAATTCAAAAATATTGAGAACTAATTTACCTTAGACAGCATCTGCCAAATAATTAGTCACCAAATCAGTCTGTCAAAGTCACACACCACTCGTCACATACCACTTAACATCCAGCAAAAAGCAAATCTAAATCAAGAAAAGACACTGAATTCAGTAAAAATTTCATCAAAATTTCTTCAAAGACATGAATATATCCAAAACTAATAACATAATTCAACAAAATCTATTTAATCCTTGGTAACTTTTAGAAAATGTCAACCTCACTCCTTTCTAAAAATTTTCTAAACTTCCAAAATGTAGTAAGCTAAGAAATAAGACTATATAATCAAACTCGAATCAAAACTATCAGTCAAAACAACAAAAACGAGAAATTTCAAATTTGCTTAAATCTTAGAAAACATCCCTTATACCATTTTTTTTTTCAAATAATTCATTGTACATAAATTAGAAACAAAAATACAGGAAATATTAACATGTCTCAACAAAAACTACATTAAATTTTACGAAATTTGTAGGTGAGCAACCTCAATATTCCCTAAAAATGTCTTACAAAAGGAAATTTAAAGAAAAAATAAGCCGATACATTAGACTATATAATCAAAGTCGAACAAAAATCTATTGCCCACAATACAAAAAAGTTCCAAATCGCTCATACTTACTTCTTCTTCTTTTTCGTTCACCCGCCTTATCGCTAACCGGGTATAGGCCAATGCCCTGTCATTCTTCCAGAATTTTTCTGGGTAACTATGATATCAACTATCATATTAATTCCCCTCGGATAGGTTGCCTGCCTTGCCCAGGGTGAAGAAGACTTCTATAACGACAACACCACAGGTGTTAATGTGGTCGCCAGAACGAATAGAGGTGTTATCGCCACTACCAGGATTTGAACCTGGATAAGCAACGATCTTACCAGCTGGACCACTCGTCCATACTTACACAAGTCAATAACATCATTTTAGAAAACATCCCCTATACCAAATTGTTCTAAATAATTAATTTTCCATATGATTGTTGATGCCTGTATAAAGTTGAGATAATAGGTAGTGATGTTTATTATATTAGTGTATATAAAGAAGTAATTTATATATTTTATTAAATTCTATTTTGGACCAGTTTCGGTGTTTTTAAAAATATCACCTTTTACAACGATCACATAAACAATAACATAAAACGAGAACTTAATAAAATGAATATAAAA
>JAODAC010041091.1:0-11864 GCA_027575185.1 Mimaenictus wilsoni | reverse complement strand
AACAGCATTTTTACACTTAGGATTTGTTCTGTGCAGGACCTATTTCTGCGGAAGCCGCCTTGGTATTCTCCAAGTTTCTCCTTGGACATTTATATATGTATTTATAGAAATATATTTTAATTAAGTCCAAAAACTTACTTAACGCACCTATAACATCATGGCTTTGAAGGTATTTCGTCCGAATCGTTCCTTCGAGAAAGAGAGAGGAAAAAGGCAGTATTTCAAATTATATTAGAAAAATATTTACTGTAATTTGTACACGTGAAAAATAACTAGTGAGTAAGGAATCTCGTTGTTCAACTTAATAATAATAATGTATTCGATCCGCAGAGCTGGCCATCAACCTTCACTGGTCCTTCAGCCTGGTCCTTCACATATGTTTATATTGTGTTTTTGCATATATTACATGTTATTGTGATTTTTGTTATTGCTTTTTGTCATGTTGTTGATGTGGTGACTTGTTGTGTGTGAGTGAAGTGAATTTTTATGTTGTCGGTGGATTCTTTTTGTGTGTTGTGGATTGCGTATTGCAATTGCTGTGACTTTATCGGTGTGGATTTTTTAATAATATGAATTTTTCATGTGAATTAATTAAATGAGTGCTTTGTAGTGTGAATTTATAATAATATAAATGCCCACCCGGGGACACGAACCCCGTTCGCGTGCGTGGTAGACCGAAGCACTACCAACTATGCTGCCCAGGTGGGCTTCAACATTATATTTCATAGTAATAAATAGATTTTGTTTTTATAAAGAAAACAGGAAATTTTCACAGAAAACTTCTCATCAATTCAAATTTGTATTATTAAAATCGAAAACTGCGGTTTTAATTCGGTTTTTATGTATCGTTTTTTTTAATGAAAACCCGTCTTTTCCAGATTCTGGTGTATCAAAACCAAATTAAAACTATACCAAACCGGGTTTGGTATTAACGAAGTCACGTTTTTATGATTCCTTAAAGATTTTCTTCTGTTAATAGCTATTTATACCAAGAATCAAACAACAAATACTCCTGTTAGTCCGGATGTGCTGTTTTTGTCTAACAATGAATGTGAAATGTATACGACCGTCATGTTATTCTTCTCAGTTGTTTTCCTCGTATCTTTATGCAACTCCAACAGCGTACTCGTAGAGTTGACGTCAATTGGTCCTTATGCAATCGACGTCCGACTCCCTATTCGATTCCTATCTTCGATCCACCCACCCAACGCTCAACAAGGAATCTGGATTCCGCAGCCACTCCAGCCGTATCCATCCCTCGCGTCCTCCGCGTGGAAATTGCCAACTCTTGGCCATTAGATGGATTTTACTGTTCCGCTGAATCCTTAAGCGCTAAGTACCTTTCACATCTCTCTTGGCGGACCGCTTCAGTAATGTGAAGTTTATTTACATTCTTGCAATTTACGAAATGAATACTAGATAAGACCACTTTTCATTTGGTCAGTGTACTAAAGTTGTTCCACTATCATGTTACTTAAGTTAGGAAGTTACATTAAGTTAATTTATTTACAAAAAATTAAGAGACTTAAGTGAATAAATCCAGTCTCATTTTAACACATCATAACATATCAACTAATTAAGTTAGGGACCTGATCGGAACGGTTTAAGAAAGCAAGATTAATTCTCATTTATACGCATCTACTTAAATAAATTTAATTTTTAAGTTAGATGAGTAATGTGTACTTAACTTTAAGACTTCCCTAAATTGTTTTCTAAACTGATGTCTAACTTTAACTCTCTATAACTTAAAAGCTAATTAAGTTAGAGAACTAATCTTAGCTGATTAAGGAAGTCCAGGAAGTCCTCTTTTATACTAAATTTTAATTTTCTAAAATATTTGATGGGATATCATGGCAAATCCTTTATTAATTTTATATGATAAAAATTATAAAAATGTATCTATATCTTTAACCAGTCATAACTTCGTAAATTATTAAGTAATAAACTTGATCTAAATTGATTTGGATTATATAGTAATGAACTTTTTTGGCTTCCTTATTACTATTTAACGTGTAGCATTATTCCTGCAATTCCATCAATTCATTGCAATGTGACTAAGAGTGTCACTTTGAACAAGTGACCAAATGAATGCAGTGATTTTTCCGGGTCTTGATAGAATGATGGTGGACGAGGTAGAAAAAAAAGATACAAATTGCAGACGTATTTTTCCGGAACAAGGAGGAAGAATAAGAGATAATACCATGAATGAAATGGACAAAATGCCTTATCCTTGAGACGAAGACGCTGACGTTCTCAGAGCATTTCGTTTCTAATCTTGTAAGCTCGTAAAACCGACGAAAGTTGGACGCGTCAATTCTCCCTTATTTCTGCCTTTTTTCCTCTGGTTTATTTGTTGTTCCAGTTGATTTCATTTCTCCTCGCGTTTTCGAGATAAAATTATTGTGAAGGTCCTACCAAAATATACCCCCGCTGAAACATGGGACATAAAAAGTTCAATTTAAAAACGGAGAGTGCGAGGGAAAAAGTTCTATAGCCGAGTTTTAATCAATTAGCCCATTCTTGGGTACGATAATGTCATTGTTCCTGCTCGGGGAGTTGTTAAACCTCATTCTTCCAACGCTCGGCCTGCAAAATTCAATAGATTTTATTCCGTAACAAAGTTAAAAAGCGCTTTTTAAACACCGAAATTTATCAATCCGATATGACCGAGGGTGAATTTCCGAAGAGTACCGCTCCCTAATTTCCGCGTAGTGGCAATTTATTTCCGCTAGTTAGGCGTCCCTGGTCCACGTGTACGTTCAATGCGTCCGTTTTACCTTTCGTTGGACCTACGACCCCCGGGATACCATTGACGCGCGACCATTTACAAGCGAAACACACGAGTTTGACCCACCTTCGAAGTGTGGTTGAAATTCACTTGGGGTGCGAATTTCCTGCAGTTTTGTTAAACCCCGCCGAATTCATAATTCTCGTGGGTGAAACTGTCGATAACAAACGCTGGGGGGATAACTAAGGTTCCAACATTTTGGGATAGGTAATGAAGTAGAAATGTGGGTTGATGAATAGCGGTTGACTGAGATTGCGAACGGCACCTGGAATCGTTGAGAAGCAGTGACAAAGTCAGTGTGTTATATTCTGAAAATGTGTTTGAATGATTAGTAAAAAGTGTTACGTTACACTCACTGAAATTGATTTATGGGCAATTTTAGTAAATTGTACACTTTTGTTTGTAATTGTAAAAAATATATGTAAAAACAATCAGTGTAAGTTTAACACTGCATAACTTAAGAACTAATTAAGTTAGGGAGTTGATCAGAATAGATTAAGAAAACCAGATAAATTCCCTTTTATATAAATCTTTTTAAATAAACTTAAGTTTTAAGTAACAAGATTTAACCGTACTTGGGTGCACAATCTTTCAAGATTTGTTATTATAAAATCGTCAAAATCATAAAATCTAATTAAGTTAGAGAATTCCTTAGTAAGGAAGTCCAATAAATCCTCTTCCATATACAATTTTAACTTATTAAAATATTTGATGCCATATCAAGGTAAATCAAATTAATATTATATTTCTAGAAATGTTGTCAAAATGAGAATCAAGCCTATATACATTTTAATTATTCATAACTTATTGTTAGTAAATAATTAATGAAGAAACTTGATTTAAATTGTTTTGGAAACATCAAATACACATTGTTTTTTTTGGTACGCTTATTAGTTTTTAAGGTATTGCATTATTTCTTGCAATTAATAGCAGTGTATACTCATCATATAAAATTCAATGTATTTTCAACAAAATTCATATAAATTAAGACTAACTTTGACACATCATAACACAAAAACTAATTACGTTACGGGCCGGAGCAGAACTGTTCAAGAAAGCCAGATAAATTCTGGTTAAGATTGATTCACTTGAATAAACTTATCTCTTAGGTAACAAGTGTTAAGCCTACTTAAACCTCGTTAGATATTTAGAAAAAAAACGTCAAAATTGTTGTCTAACTTTAACCTGTTGTAATTTAGGAACTAATTAAGCTAGAGAACTGATCTTAGTTTACTAAAGAAGCCCAATAAATCGTCTTTGATATAAACCCTTATGTTATTAAAATATTTATTGCTATGTCATGGTAAATCCAATTAATATGATAAAGATTATATTAAATTTAATGCATTTGCTGTTGTAAATGCGCGTAAGCGGCTTGTCTTAAAATTATTACCCCTAGATTTGTAAGGACGCGGGGCCCTATCTAAAGGGTTCTGGCGAGTTCACCAGCGGAATAAACACGTAGAAAACACGAAAAACTGGGTTCGAGACACGTCGACAAACTAAACTTTATTTACAATGGTTCGGCACAAGAAGCGCCAATACGACAGATAGGGTAGGGGTTGCTGCGCATGCGCGACTTAAGCGAGCGGCACTACCAACCCCAATATCGCTTCGTACCAAAATCCCTAAAAGCGCCGGTGGCGCGAACAACTGTAAAAAGGTAAATACATTATGACTCACTTTAACACGTCATAACTTAAGGACTAATTATGTTATGGACCTGGCCAGAACTATTTAAAGAATCCAGCTAAATTCTGGTTCGGATGCATTTAGTTAAATAGACATCAAGTAACATGAGTTAAGTGTACTTAACTTTAAAACCTTGCCAGTTATTTTTAAGAATCGTCAAAATTGATATCTAAATTTAAATCGTTGTAATTCAAGAAGTAATCAAGTTAAAGAATTGATCTTAGTTTATTAAGGGAGCCGAAAAAGTTCTCTTTCATATATAACTTCAAGTTATAAAAGTATTTGATGAGATATTACGCTAAATCCTTTAATATGTAATATGTTTAATATGTTATATTTCTAAAGTTGTCAAAAATGATAAAAAATCATAAATAACTCCATAAATTAAGAGATGTTTACATTCTCGAACGCACTACTACCATCATATTGTCATAAAGTATGACCGCAGCGAAGCTGCCTTTGACATACAATATAAATAAATAATCATCGGTAGGTAATTTTTAGGATGTTAATCACGAATTCCAATAATTAAAAATAGAAAATGATGAATGCCTACGACAGGACTTGAACCTGCAATAGTAGTGCTGTTGCGAACCGATGGCTCTGAGAAGTTTTAATCTCCAAGCCACTGATAATGCCGTAAGTTAAGTTTACAATATTGCATGTTTTAGGACGTCTTGTGGGCAATTTTCCCTATTTTTTATGTATGATGCCAAGTTGTTTAGTCTATTCCTATGTTTATACATTATTTCGGTAAAGTGGAGGAATTCGTCACACTTCAATAATCTCTGGGCCATTAAGAATTACATATACGAATACAACAAAGCCAAGATTGAAGTGGTTGACGCGACGGGCTGGCGCCTTGCATACGTCTGGTTTTTGTCACCCTTTCCGGGTGGTCCATGTGCGAGTGCACCATATGTTTGGCGATAAATCGGCTCGCCTAGATACATCCAGAGATCGGACACACTCGAAGAGAGAGAGAGAGAGAGAGCCACCGAAAGACAGGGTGTGTCTGAATGCATAGCAATGCGTTGGTAAGGGCGGGATCAGCCTCACCACCTAGATATAAAAATATTGTAAAGGATGTGGTGGAACCGCAAGGAGGGTTGTGTGTGGGCGGTACGCACCAGCTTCTAGGTTTAGATTAAAATGAGTTACTTCTCATCATCTTTACCTTCCTACACGCGCAACACAGGCAGCTGGTAGCTGTCGACCTGATTTCTTCCTAATCTGGACGTTTAAGGACTGTATGTGGGCCCAGTGCGTTCATCGCGCTATCGCCAAAGGATCGCCACTCAGTGCACGTCCCCTTTCACGTCCCTCTCTTCCGTCGCAAATACACCTCTGATCGGAACCCGGTGCGTTCACCGCGCCATCAACCAGGGCCGCCGACGTTGGTTCGCGACAAGTGCGTTCGAGAATGTAAACATCTCTTAACAGAATGTTCGCAGCCCAATTTCGATAACTCAATAAATAATTAAGTAAAAAACTTGATCTGTATTGATTTGAAAAGTACATTGATATATCGTGCCGATATATACTTTTAAATATATTACATTATTTATTGCAATTATTTGAAGTGTGACCAATAGTGTCACTTTGAATAAGTGACCAAATAAATGCAGATATTTGTCTGGGTCTTGAAAGAATTTTGATGGACAATATGGAAAAGGATACAAATTGGAGACTTATTTTTTGCGAAATAGGAGATAAGCGGAGATAATGTATATGTGTTTTACTCTGGAAATGTGTTTGAATGATTGTTAATTAATGTTACCTTCAATGTGAATGATTTATGAGCGATTGTAAAAAGTTTTGCTTTTTTGTTTGAAATAAAAAAAATGTTTCGGGATTGATTAAAATTTTATGCGTTTTTTGTATGATATACTGGAATAAATTTAAATAAGAACGTGTTGACACGTGTGCCACTAAATTTTCCCGTCAATAGTCGACACCGTTTTCCACTTTCCGGCCATTTATTTTCATTTGCATCCAACGCACCGCATCCGATCTCGTTCCGACGTCGTTTCCATTTATTAACAACACGCATTCACGTGCTGACGCTTGACATTCATTTGTTTTTCTCATTACATTCGACCACCACTAGCGCAAACGTTCACCCACCGTATTTTGATGTCAACGTGTCAACGTCACGATAATGCAATGCAATTCTTGAATTACACTCACTCTTACAAAACGGTGGTATTATGCTCGATGCAATTTGGTGTACATGTAGGTGCAAGCCCGAAGAATTTTCTGTTTTGGTTTTATGGATTGAAAAGGCAAATAAGTTGAGGGGACATGGTCATAGGCACCGGTTTTGAATGAAATTTGAGGGGCACGAAGACAATTCGGAAGCTAAATGCACAACCTCTTTTGAAACGTTCATATAGGAAGTGATTTTTTGAATGTATGTCTATGATTTGCCTATTTTGCTTACAATTAGATTACCACGGTCAATACAAATTTGCAAATCCGTGATTTTTGCAAATTTATTGGTGGCCTGTGGAACCGGTCAAAGTTTAATATGTTACATGAGACTGTCCATAAAGCGATATAAAACTGTAACTTACTTGGGAACTAGAAGAGTCTAGCAGTTGTAAGTCGGGCCAAAATATTTAGCTGAAGTATCTGAATACAAGTGTGCAAATCCCTGATTTTTGCGATTGTCTTGACGACCTGTGGAACCGATCAAAGATCCAGACAAAATATAATTATCAGGAAAACTAGAAGGTCATTTTAAAATTATATTAAAAATTTCTGAATACATCTGCACCCGTTTCATTGTTATATAATAATATTTGTAATAAATATAAAATTAAATGTTGCAACATAATAAAAATGTATCGTGAATGCTGTAGATTGAATTTTGAATGTTTGAATGTTGAATTGTTGTTGAATGTTGATATTTACAATGTTGAGTGTAGAGTTGAATGTTGAGGGTTGAATGTTGAATGTGTAGTATTGTAAGTGTTTTTGGTAAGTTGTGGGTGAATAACATTCACCCGGTGGATTGCCCACCTCGGGGAATCGAACCCCGTCCTCCTACGTGATTCGCTGAGACGCTACCGCTAAGCTGCCCAGGTGGGCTGAAATTTAAAATACAAAGTTATTTAAAATTTACACAAAAATAAAGTATAATAATAGTAATAATGTAAATGAACGAATGGGTGACACGAAATATAATCGCAAGCGTGATTTGTTAAACTACACACTTTCAATTTTACGTGAATTTTCTTATGGGTCTTGGACAAGAAAAGTGGGGGAACAACAACTTCTGAGCGTAAATCGGCTCGCACTCACCAGTTTACTTCCCAAGAGAAACGTACTTACAGAAGATTCACTTCAAAATGCATTTTTACCCGCTAATAAAGATTCAGTTGTAATCGAGGTGAATTATATTGAAATATGTCTCATGGTTCATATGGAACTTCAAATATTTATTGTTGCGGATTTACTGACTTGTGCAATGTCAAGTTCAATTCCTTGACATGAGAGTCAGCCGTTTACCAACCATCTTAATACGTACATATGTAACCAAAGTAATGTTCAGCTCTGTACATACTGCAATTCACTGCGAGAACTACTCTGAACCACAACAACATATACACCAACAACTCACACCAACCAACAAACAATTGTATAAACACAAAACATACTTGTAAAAAACAACAAGACAGTCCAGCCAAGTGGTGCAGTGGTATGGTTGGTGACTACTGCCCACGAGGTCCCGGGTTCGATTCTCGGTGGGGATGCATAGTAAAGTGAATTCTTCTTATCAATAGTATTAGCCTCTATTATAACTAATTACATTGAACAAGAATTGAATAGAGCTAGTGACCATAGCAGTCGATGCTCGGTAAATCAAACAAAACAAAAACAACAAGACAAAAAAACATACAAATAAAAATAAAACATATTCATGTCGGAAAGACCCACAGAAGTCGATGGACATTAAAATATGTGATATTATTATTATTATATTGAGATGTTACTACACAAATATCGTGAGTTTAGTTTTCAACTGACTAAATACCTTGCCAATCAGTTGTTTGCTAACAATCTTAGTACGAACATCTGTATCAAAGATAATAAAAATGTCCCTTCTTCAATACGAGAACAACTCGGTTAAGAAATGAATATCAGCCATGGGAAGGGGATGAAGAGGAAGATGAGACGATCTTAGGAGAAATTTATATAGGTAAATCATAAACATAGTTTAGCATCATACACTCCTTGTAACACGAAAATGCGAGAAGATTCTTCGTGATCTCGATGGAATTACGATAAACATAATGAAAAATCAGCAAAGACGGATAAGAAGACTGAAATAATCCTGAAATGTTAATATATTGCTGTACAATTGGGATTTTAGTCTTCCATTGGAGCAAAGAGCTGTTTGCCAACGTTTTTGCACAACTCAGTATCTAAAGCAATAAAAATGTTCCTTCATAAATACGAGTATAACTCAGTAAAGAGATGAATATCGAACATGAAAGGAGGAAAAACCTTAGAATAAATTTGTTTAGGTAGGTCATAAACATAGGTTAGGTCCTGACATAGTGTTTACAACACGCAAACATAAGCAGTTTTTCATGTGAATATACGATCATCACGCTGTTTGCTTTTGTTAATTGAAATTTTCCTGCTGAAAAGTTAGTACCGATTCACAGACTCTCATAAAAGTGACTACAGTCACAGTCAATACCTGGTTATAACTGACAGGCATGGGACCAACCGATTTTTTTTACATTATGGAAAGTTTTATTTCAGATCAATCCAATTCAACTGGAAAAAAGGGGGGAAGCAAGTGGCTTTGTTGGAAGTCAGGTAGAGTAAAATAGACAAAAATGTGTCTTTAGATATTCCAGGAGGAGGGCACGGACCCCCTTGTCTATATATAGTGGCGTCCATGATTTAAACATTAAATATTTCAATATACGCTTAATGCAAGTCCATTCAAACTTTTTACAGGTTCTATTGAGGGTGGATTTCGCTGTATATCAACATGAATAAACTATGTAGCCAACTAATTTGAAATAAATCAATAAATTTCACATCAGAATATATTTATTGCGAATAAGCAATATTTACAATATTTGCTAGAGTTGCTAGAGTCAAAATGTCTAAAAGCAGCTGTCAACATTTCCGCATGCGTTCGCAGTGTTTAGATAGTTAATCGCTTGCGGTATTCGCTCCCGAATCTTGGCATGCACACGAGTAAATATAGACAATAGCTTTACCCACAGCACGCCGAACCAACCGATACTTGTGTGTAGCGGTTCAGGTCTTGAGGTTTACGCGCTTCCATCAATTTCCGCCGCCGACGGGCTCCGCAAGGTGCGCTTAATTGCTCGCACGGCACTTTGGCAATTTATGCATCGCAATACGGAAGACAATAGCAGCAATTGCCAAGACAAGTCGTAAAAATAATAAAGATTAATAGTCGCTCGTTTATGTTTCCTTCCCTTCCACGTAAAAGACAGAAACAATGAGCAATAAAATTGTATCAATGTCACCTTTTTAATTTAATAATGTCGTACTTTCTTAAAGCCATTACGTCAAATTTGAAATATACAAATGGATATACTTCTTCCCGGTTGGCTTTAAATTAAGCTAAGGCAAATAAAACACGAATGGCAGCAATAAAAATGAGGCGTGTAATAAAACGCTGAGTCGTTTTGCTTTTTTGCCATTCTTTGGGCCGCTTTGCTTTATTCGTAGCTCGTAGGAGTTTAGGTCGCTGGCGTTGCTTGTACTTCATTAAACCCAGTTTTCAGCTGTGCTGCCGGGCAAGCTCCTGGAAAAACCTCTTGCCAGCCACTTAATTTACTTCATTTTTTCTCCAGCTTCGAGCAGAGGAACGAACGTGACGAGAAGCAAATTGATTGCTGCGCTTTTAAACCAGCTTATATAATTTAATGCGTTTCTCAGATGTGATGCTCGCACAGTTTTATGACATTCGTTAAACATTCTTTTAAATTTTATTTTGTTGAATATCGTATAAATAATCTGCGATTTGGAAAGTAATAATACTAAAAACAACAAACGCGTTAAAGTGATTTCAGTTCATCGCCAATATACAGGGTAAGAATAATGATATAATGTGAATTTGAGATTTTTTAAGATGGTTTCTAAGGTATATACCAAGGTTTATATTCGGACCTATCCAAACCTTCAAAACTATTGATTTTGATGAGAAAGAAGAACCCTATAAAATGACTTAGAAACCACGGTTTTCGATTTTGGAGTAACTAAATTTAAATTGAATTTGCTGAGCATAGTAAAAACTCCGTTTTCTTTATTAAAAGGAAAGAATTTTATGTCGGTAAAAAAACAGTTTTATGTTTTACTATAAAGAAATACCTGGAACATGTTTAACTATCATCTATTTGAATTCGGACTATCCCTATACCCAACATACCGGGGTTTATCTGTTGTTTTTTTGTTTTTGTTTTTGGACTAGTCAACCAATCAGCACTCAATTGTGAATATTGTCACCACCAATATCGGTGACCCTGCGATAGTGAACACACGGGGTCCACCCATTGGTGTTGTTACGACGTAACTAAAGGAGGACGCTTACTGAGTAGCCGAGAGCGTAATGTGGTAAACGCGCCCGGTCCTCATGCAGGACATATACGTCCTGATATCGAAAGATTGCTGACCGACTACAAGCCGCATGGGACGGAGAAGAAGTGATGAAGCTTGTAGGCAGTTCCTTAGGGCCGAATTCTGTGAAAAACAAATTATTATTTCTGCTGTATGTGACTGGCCATCGGAAAGTCCCAACAACTCCTCTACTGCTAGATGGCACCCATATCATCCCTCGGGACAGCATCAAATGCTTGGGTGTACTCTTCGATGGAAAGGGAAAATACAGGGCTCACATCGAATACATTGCAAAGAAAGCGAGTAATGTAGAACGACACGTAAACCGGCTTTTCCGCGAAAAAGATGGTCCGCGTTCAAGCAGAAGACGACTGATTGCAAGTGTTGTTAATCCAACAATCATGTATGCCGCACCTGTGTGGCACGAAGCAATGAGGCGGCAAAAAGAATCCTTATTAGCAATACAGGGGAGGGCTGCTATTGGTGTGGCCAACCTATACAGCACAGTGTCGACGGCTGCGGCCCTCGTTATTAGTGCAATAGCACCTGCTGATCTACAGGTTACAGAGGCTCGGCAGGCTTGGGTGATTAAGCGTAAATCGGAGACAAACTGCTACGTAGAAAACTGGCAAACCCATTGGGAGGAGAGCACTAGTGGCAAATGGACAAGGAAGCTCATTCCTTGTATAGATATCTGGATCGGTCGAAAACACGGGGAAACCAACTACTGGATGTCTCAATTCCTCTCGGGTCATGGATGTTTCGGGGA